>JABUQX010006506.1:0-65145 GCA_015478945.1 Trachelipus rathkii | reverse complement strand
TATTTTGGAATGTGTAATGGAGAAATGGATAAGTTATTTTGGAGCCCCACAAAAGATAATAACTGATGGTGGAAGGGAGTTTCAAAATGAAGAGATAATTGAATTCACAGAAAAATGGGGTATAGAAATATTATGTACAGCGAGTGAGAGTCCCTTGGAGCAACGGAAAGAGTGAAAAGACAGTTGGTATTTTGAAGGAAGGAATGAGAAAATTAAAAGAAGATGGAGTTAAAGGTAGAGATTGGATCCTAATGTGGATGGTGAGTGCAAAGAATGATAGGATAATGAGCGGTGGATATTCTCCCAATCAGAAAGTGTTTGGGATTTACTACAGGGGAAAACAAGATATGGAACAATTTAGTCCAACGGAACTGGAAGAAGAAGTAGAAGGAGAAAAATTGAAGGAACTAATGCAAATACAAACTGTAGTTAAAGATAGTGTGCAAGGGAAAGAATGTAGAGATCGGATAAGGAGAGCATTAAAAGGTAAAATTAGATCACATAGAATTGAAGAAGCACAAGTTGGAGACAAAGTTTATTACAAGAAAAAAGGAGAAGAGAAATGGAGAGGACCGGGAAGGATAATCGGAAGAGATGGGAAAATAGTCATGGTAAAGCATGGAGCGTTGATCCGAGAAGTTAATAAGATACATATTAACTAAAATACAGAAAAATAGGAGGAAGTTGAGAGCAGGAAGTGATGACACTGACAATGGGAAACAGAAGAAGGTAGTAGTAAGAAAAATGATCACGCAAACTTTAAGAAAGAACAGACAAGGAAAGATAGTAAAATGGAGGCACTCATAGTTAATTCCAAGCCAAGATAAGGGGTTTATGCTCGAGCCACGCATAAGTACCTACGCCATTCACAACATTTCGCAGTCAAGTACACGGCTGCAAGAATAGTTATAGACCCGAAGTCACATGTATCATGCCATCTCAGACACTCTGTTCCAAGCTGCCACGCATCTAAGCATACTTCACTCCGGAGCACTGTCCTCATCAAGAAACAGATTTGACTACACTAGCTTTTCAACCCTTCCTTTTAAGCAAGACCAATCCTAGGCGAAGAATCCCTTTAACGCAAAATGTAGCCTCTTCAAGAACGCTCTTCAATATGCACACAAACCATTCAAAAGTCCAGAGAAAAGTAGTAATTAGGGTAGCACCCGCCAAAGCTACAGCATCTTAACACCCCTTCCACCCCCAAAGCCCTCATAACATCATTCATACATAGCCGGGACAATAAATCAATTGTAACCAGAGGATAACATAAATGAAGAAGAGTCCCGAGCCTCAGCTCAGATCTTAGAAGAAATAGTGTTAATTAGCCAAATGGCAACCTCCCATAAAATGTTATTAGTTGCATATCAATATGACGAAGCCCACCATGACGAAGGTAAATTCGAATCCATTAAGCTAACTTTTTGATCACATTCATAAAAAAAGGAACAAAATTTACCTACCATCGACCACATAATGATACATCAGCGATACACCATGAATGACCGATAAGAGTTTGCGCCTAATGTAGAATCTATCATACTCCTGTTGCAAATCCATAAAACCTAAAAGCAAGTTAGTATATCTTGTATGCTACTCGATTTCTCATCCATTTGTTCAATGGTAATTGGTTCCAGCCAAAAAGCGATGACTTCTGACCATTCTGTGTTATTCGCACGCGATTGATTCAAAGAGTTCAAGCCGTAAAATTCAATGGAGTTCTTGCAGTCACTCGACGCACTCTTTGGCTCCTGACCTAAATATACATTGTGTCATATAATGAATTTTTCTGAGTACTCTTTACAAACTTCCAAAGAGGAAGTAGTAATTCCCTAAAGTTCCCAGGTGCTTCCGGTGACGATCCTACCGGATTACCATTTCATGAAGTGGATAAGAAAGAGAGACTCAAGAAGATTAATCGTATCTTTATATGAGTGATAAGGAAAGGAATAACTTGAGATGTATTACCTGTCTAACAGGTATAGAATCTTGAATACATACTCAGAGATAAAATTTAAACGCACGGCCTACGGGGAGAAACGTAAGACATTCGTTAGATTTGAATGCTTTGGATCGACATGAACTAGTTCTAAAAGATCAACAATTTCAATGTTCATCATCCTGTCGCATCCCGTGATCCTGCGGTCATGTGATCACCAGTAGATTATTTTTCAACGAATACACTGCAATTTGCCGATTCTTTCAAGATTTTCGTCGCATTACTCGAGCCAATTAACCTTTCCAGTAGCAGAGTGATCCGCACCCCTTCAAAACAGACAGTTTATAGCTTATTCCTTACTTGGATCAGTGCCACTACAGAAAAGAACGACAAAGAACCCACCACAGCAACACACGCGCAAGCGCGTGGGAAAGGACGACTCAAATGACTGGACAAAAAGACTGCAAAGGGCCCATCTAGATAGCCCGTCGACAGCTCCGTACTGTCAACGCACGCATATGGCGCGACAGAACACGAGTGCAGTAATCCTCAAAGTATGCCCGAGAACAGCACGGGAGCTCATGGCGCGTGGCACACCAGAAAACGCCCTCCGTCCACCGCCCACCTCCTTCTCTCAAAGCTCATGCATAGCGTGACTTGATGACGGATACACGACATAGATCTACCTCCGATATAAACTCGCCCATGAAACAACCAACCGGCACGCCCGGGCACTCCAACATACGGCCAAGCCTAACGGCAGAGGATACAACCAACCGCTGCATGATACGTGCAAACACCAGCCAGCAACTGAAACATTGGCCAGTAATCGTAGCCAAAGTGCAATTGCACCAGCGTAGACGCATAACGGTTGCAGGGCACCAAAGAGAGATGAGAAATCGAAAGACAAACACTGCAATTTAATGGAACCGAGAGTCCGGAACACAACTTAACTCACGTCCTAGTGAGAACTGGAAACATACACCACAAAGGCAGACTCGTGCTAGGCCTAGCCGCGCAGCCCCAAATCGCAAGCCCTCGGCAAGCCAGCGATACATATGGTTAGAGCGAGCAAAGGATCCCAAGTTCACGTTGCAAGTGTTTGCCAGTGCACCCAAGTTGGCCCCGTAAAGTGAGGAGATAGAAAGATAACCTACCAGTATTAATAAAATGGAGAAAACGAATGGCAAAACAGATGAACGTTATGGAATACCAGGGAACTCCATAAAGCTGCGAATGAAATCTAGCATTCTTATGCGAGTCAATAAGAGTTTTTGATGGAATAGAGTTTGTAACTTATACAGGAAGCTTAATGACGCTTATACAACGATTGGACGGAGACACAGTAACGCAGTGCTTATTCATAATCATATCTGGGTATTCAGAGCAGAAGTGCTATGAATGAGTGAATGGGAGTATGCGATGTATTAAGATCTAGAATTAGTTATTGCTAATGATAAAGTTAGGTAATACAAGAATCCTATAAAACCAATTGACAACAAGCGTGATACTTCACAGTGAATGAAAGACCGAAGAGAAGGTGTTATCAGTGTATTACGATCTCTCGCTACGGGAAATTACATCTGGAATGTCACACGCCATACTCGTTCCTGGATTTAGTTTCTGCAGTGAGTTTATCTCACGCACGAAAAGCTATAGCAAGTGATGCTTTCAGAATCCACATTAACTTATCATTATGTACCACATATCTCAATTATATGATGGTTAGCTCGGATTATTATAGTGGGACTAATAATAAGAGTAGTATGTTTCATTATATAATTAAATGACTAAGCTAAGTATTGATAAGAATGTCGTGATTGGAGGTATTTTCTATGATTAGCTATTCACTTATTGTCTTACTTGAAGTTGGAGTAGAACATCTATATTATGATAGGATATTGTATATATATGTAGTAAAAGACACTCAGGTGGGGCAATATGTCACTTTTATTTATATTATTGTAAATTATAGTAAAGTGAAGTGGCTAAAAGAGTTGTAAGTTCCACTTTGTCAGCCTGAACACTTATATTTAGTTCTATTATTTTGGTATTATTCATGAAGTGCACATGAGTGGAGTTGTAAGATTATGTAAATATCTCTGTGAGGATATGTATGATAATATAACAGCTTTACATTAATGGAGTTAAAAATTTAATAACGAGAAGAACACTACTCATCCGAGGCGCTAGCCATGACTGAACTGGCAAGAGGCTTTTAGTTAGGAAGGAATAGCATCAATTCTAACAATATCAGTGGGTTAAGCAATAGAGTCCGATAGCGAGTAGGATAGAACTTACTCGAATTATACGCAGCAAAAATTTGCCGCACAGGATACTGGAAGTTAGGTTGTGTTCGAATCAGTTTTGAGGAGCGGTGAAATCATGCATATGAGCGAGATTAGCGCCAGATGGATTAAACTAGAGAAAAGCATAAACAGAATTAATTGTACTGTTGGAAATTGAGGAAAGGGCTGTGTGGGGATAGTAACTAAGGTGAACAGAAGCAAAAGAATCTAAAATTATAACTGATACTTTGTTATCAGATACAGGGTATGTGGTGGATTGGAACGTACATTCTTGCCAGGGGGGTCAGTTTTTAATTCCATTATGTCGTATTGTTTCGGCACCTTATAGAGATTAAGTTTTACTAATTTCCTTTTTTGTGTATTTTCTATCGCTCCGGCAGGAAGTGCGCAACTACTCAGATTGAATATAATGTTTGATTTAGTAATATCCTACTCAACGATGGGTATATTGAATGTATGATTATATTAAAAAAGCGCACGTCTTTCGACCCGTCACTTTGTTAATTTTGTAGGTATATCTCACCAAGCGAAATTTGAGTCATGTGGTGTGATATTTTAAATAAAGGACTGGGACTTAAAACCCGACAATGATCTCTGTTGTATCTTAATTGACTAAATCGACAGGACTTACTGTCCTTTTCGTCTTATTGACAGGTAAACAACTATGAGTATTTAATTAATGAATGTTAAATGTTGACGGTCATAAAATATTTTATTAGATGATTTAATGCATTTAATGTTTTAGGCTCAAAATATTGAGAGGAAGATAATAATAATATAAATAAGATATATAGAATAGATATATAATAATAAATGATATGGAGGTATTATTGATAATATAGCTATTATAGGGCGTATATATATATCTAGGAAATATATATATGGGGGTAGTATATAGTATATTGGGTAATAATATTAGCTTATATAGGTAAATTTCAGTAGCTTTTAGGAGGTAGGCAGAGTATGGTCAAACGACTACTTTGGCACTTAGTGGGTGAGCGCCAATAAAATAAGTAGAAAAAAAGTCAAGAACAATAGATATAATTGTAGAGCTAATACGATACTATAATATATTATTAATAACATTACCTTTAAAATAAAATAAGTATAAATAATAAATATAAGGTAAATATAGCCTATAGAATACAGGGGTAGAATAACCTTAAGGTATATTAGTATTATACTAAGATGTTTCGTTCGACCGTCTAAACCTTGTAAGCCATGACAGCCATACGAATATATCCACTCGATTCACGGTTTATTAATAGGAAGCAGAATCGGTGGCAATTAGTTATTGCTCGGAGGTCAATAAAAAATAGTTCCTTAATTTCTATCTAGCGGCAAGCAAATCATTATGATTGGCCTGACGCAGTCAGTATCAGTCATTTTTTTGGTAATAATCCCATGTTAAATTTGCATTAGCACGACATAAAAATAAAATAATATTATTTAATAACATAACTTATAAATTAATAACATAATTAATAATTATATAATGCTAACTTGAATCATCTCTTAATATGATTCTAACTTATTGTAATTCATAATCAAATTATTATAAATTAGTAACAAAAAATCTGAGAGTCGGGGAAAACGCGTCTGACTCAAATTCTTTCCGGCGACGATTTAGGTTGCCTCTGACTCAAATCAGTTGCTATATTTTCATGTTATTAATAATAAAGATTGTGTGTGGAGTTCTATTTGATAATAAAACGCTTTTCATATTATTTATTATTACTGATTTTGTTGTTGTATTTGTATAAAAATTTGAGCTGTTAGTTTGTAAATGGGTACAGGTTAATATATTGGAATTCATATTCGATTTAAGTTTTCCTAAAAATTACTAGATATTCTTTATCAAAAATGGTATGAATAAGCTAAGTGAAAAATCAAAAATAACACAGTAAAATATTGGCTGCAAGAAAGAAAGAAATTTGACTCCGTTCTGAATAAAGTAATGATAGAGTGAACCAACATAATATACTTATATCACCTCATATTGAATACATATACTACGTATATATATATATATATATAATAGATTATAATATATGTATATATCTATAATCCAATTATATATTACTAATATATTAAGTCATGATTTTAGTTATATTATCCTTATATATAAAGATATATAATAATAATATTATACTATAGAACATAAATATACTAAATATATAGTATATTTTATATAATATTGTATATATATTAATAAATATATATATATATAATACTATATATATATATATAATATTATATATATATATATTGATTTGGGCCTACTCAAGAATATTGACCACGAGCCGCCACTGTTATAGAATAATAGATATATATATATTAATATATATATATATACAATATATATATATGATAGTATATATATTAATAGATTATATATATTATAAATATATAGAATATAAATATATATATAATAAAATATTATATATATTATTATAGATATATAATATATATATATTATATATTTTCATATTTTTTTTATTATTAAATGAAAGGAATATAACAAAAAGAAGAATGAATTTGAAACTGTTAATTTCTAAAGCAAGGAGTTGAAGCGTACCCTTCTCGAATGCGTGTGCGAGTCGATATAAAAAGAAAAATTATTTAATATCCTACTTTACGTCTAGAGAAAGATCAGCAAGATAGCCTAAGGCAAATTAGAGAAAAGTAAAGGGAGGCCCCGCTTCACACTCTAGGCAAATACAGGCTTGCGCGTCAGAATCCGCGCCTTGATAGAAACCCGAGAAGCCTCGTATACATACTACACCACCCGTTTCAGCACAATGCGCGGACATTAGGAGGGACATGTATTATAATATAAATATATACGTAGGATATATAGTGTATATATAGACAAAATAATATACTATAAGAGCCAACCTATTAATATATACGAGAAAAATATATACCCTCATAATAAATTATATGAGTATATATATATATAATATTAAGTACCATTAGTTAGTAACTAGTATGATAATTATACCCTCACCTGATACTATATATATATCACCCGTAAATATAAATATATAATAGTCTATATATATATAAATTAGATATATATATATAGTAATATATATTTATTATAGTAATATAGGATATAATATAGATATATAACGAAATAATAGAAATATATAAGATATAATATAAGTAATATTATAGAATATGTATTATATAGTGAATATAGAAATATATATATAAAGTATATAAAGTAATTTAATAGTAATATAATATATAGATATATAATATATTATAATTATAGGATATAGAATAGTAATAAAAAGAACGAGATATAATTATATTAATAGTATTATATAATAAAAGTAATAAAATATAGTAATAATTAAGATATAATAAATATAATAAATATATTATAATATATATATATCGAATCAATCTAAAGCGCAGAAATGTTTGGATATTTTTTATCGCTATACTGAAAAATATTTGCCGATTGTACCGATACTACTCTCACAAAAAATTTCGGCGAATACTTGAAACCTCAATAAAATCGACGATCCACCGATACCATTAGGATCGGGCAAGCACTAAGGATAATAGTATATATATTTAGGGATGGGCCGGATATCCGGCAGCTATCCGGTATCCGGCCTATCCGGCCAAGTTTGTGACTATCCGGTATCCGCCTGGATATCATTGGTTATCGGCCGGATAACCGGATAATTAGTTCCCTAGTAGGTTCTTCCTCATTTGGGGAATAAATAAATAATGTTGAAAAATAAATATAATATAATATTATATATATATATTATATAGTATATAGATATATATATATATAATAGTATATATATATATATAGTATATATATATATATTATAGATTTATATATTAAAAGTAAAAACCATATATAATATAAAAAGAGGAAAAAAGAAAAAGAGAAAAATTAGCACTTTAATCTTGAGATATTAAAAGGGAGGGGGGGGAAAGGCGTGACGTTTCAACACTTCCTCGTGTCTTCTTCAGACGCAGCTAAAAAATGAGAATTTATTTTTAGCTAGGTCTGAGAAGAACGAGGAAGATGTTGAAACGCACGCCTTTCCCCCCCTCCCTTTTAAGATCTCAAGATTTTTAAAGTGTAATTTTCTTCTTTTTCTTTTACTCTTCTTATATATATATATCCGTGGTTTTGGGTTAATGCACGTGCCAGAGCAATGTTTGAAAGATGGAGGAACGAATAAGTAATAATTTTGATGATATATATAGATATATATCTGTAGATATGATATGTTATAATATATAGATAATCAATATATATAATATATAGGTATATATATAATATATATATATATAATATATAGTATATATATATATAGTATTATATTATAAATACTTATATGATTAAAGTTAGCGACCGACCGGGGCGGGAAGTTGGCGCGGGGCGGGGCCGGGCCGGGGTGTATGCTAAAATTTAAAAGGGAAGTCAAAGTCAAATGCAACACTGAGATACTTGAGAATGAAAGATTAAAATTAGTGTTTAATTAAGTTGAATAATTAAATATAAAAAGGAACATTTAATTAAGTCAATTAAATAAATATTAGGGAAAGGAAATTTTTAGAAAGATAATTGATTTATAATAATCGAGGTGTATTAAAATAGATATATATAGAATATATGATAAATATATATATAATATATATATGATATAATATATGATAATATAATAAGTATTATATATATATATAATCTATAGATATGATATAATATATATTATAGTATATACCTTAATAATATATTACTTACTATAGTATAATATATTTAAGAACGATACGTTTGTCGTAGTGATATATTGTTACTTAGAGAGGAAGCCCTGGATTCTTTGCTAGATTTATGCTTACAGTCACTTCATTTATTTATAATTGTACACAGAATAAAAACATTGGTAAAGGAACACTTTTTTTTTTTTTTTAATGAAGATTGTTTAAAAAGGAAAAGCTAATTTTCGTCCCGACGCCGAGCCTCTTCAGGCTAAGGGACTGATTTTCTTTGCTTGAGTCGTTCGATTGCATTCAGTGTGTTTTGCAGTTGGTCTGCCTATGTTTCTTCATGTGTTGTTGAAAATTATTGGTTGATGTTTTCAGAATGATTCATGGTGTATAAAATCTATCTTAACTTCACCGGGATGCTGTTATTGTAGTTGTTCACGATTATAAATGCAAAAGGAATTCCATGATTTTGCGGATTTGGTTCGTGTAGATTGAATTCTGATTATCTTATATTGTTTGAAATGGATGAGTTGGAACCTGTGTTTACGCCTATGATGTTAAAGCTAATTTATGCTTGTCCTTGTGCAGGTCATATGTAACTTAATTTTTTCAGTTCTTTGCTAGATCTATGGTTTCACCTATATATGTTTTATTGCAAGTATTGCAGGGATGTGATATATACAGCTTTGGGGGAGATTTTATTTTTCGTATGAGCTTTGATAGTTCAAAATGATGTTAAATTTGATAATCATGACACTTTGATGAAGGTATATTGTTTTAACGAATATATATGGTATTGAGGAATGGTAAAAAGGAGTGTTCTATTTTTCGGAGGGGAAAAGAGTGCTTAAGTACCTGCTTTTTGCTTTTGTTAAAGTCGCTTTTGTGATGAAAACTCAGGTATAGGTAATTATGAAATTTGAAAGTATTGTGGATGAATTTAGTTTCTTTGTGCTAGAAGAGAGGGGAGAGCATATACGCAAGGCACGGAGAATAGAGATGACAGAACCAGCTATTTTTGTTGGTTTGGGGAATGATTAGATAGCCAATGCATATAGTTTGGTGCGAATATGATTGGTTTCTATATAATACAGAAATTGCAAGTAAGTGTTATCCATGGATTAAGGATCGAGAAGAGGGAATAGAGTTGATTGGAAAGTCAATTTCTGATCGTCATACCTGAACTGAAGCGATGTAATAGAGTAATATTGGTTTAGGACATCATTAAGGGTTAGGGTGTTGTGATGGGAGGGGACAAAAATGTCATCTAACATATCTAACTCCATAACACTATTGTTAATAAAATGGTGGGTTTTAAAATATGATGATAAGATTTTGTGAGTGAAAAGGAATATCTAAACTGAGTATGGAGACGTGGGGACCTACTCAGGCCGAAAGTTTTTTTGTAATATTGCCATTAAAATGAAGAAGTTATGTTGTAATGAGAGATTGGCCTTCGCGTTTCATATATTAAAACAGCTCAGTATACTTTCGAAATCACTTTACTTTCCTGAGTTTTTCATCACAAAAGGCATTTAACAAAGCAAAAAAGAGGTACATAGCACGTTTCCCCGAAATAGCATGACACCCCTTATTACCAATTCTCAATTTACCATTATATACGTTTAAAACAAATAGTACCAAAAAAATTACCCTCATTCCATCAAATAAACATCCACCTTAAAAAATATTCTCAACCCCACAAAAGCTGGAGAAATCTTTCCCAAAGCGTCGCAAAGTATTAAGATCCACTTGCAAAACAGGCAATAAACAGTATATAGGTGAACCATAGGATTTGCAAAGAAGAAAAAAATCAACATACAGAGACCTGCACAAGGACAAGCATAAATACTCAGCTGTTAACAAGATCATAGGGCGTACACAGGCCACTCTATCCAGATATTAAACCAATATAAAGATGAATCAGAAATACAATCACACGAACCACATCGCAAAAGCATGGAATCCTTTTGCATTATAATAGTAACAACTACAACAAGCATCCCGGTGAAGTTAAGATAGATTTTATACCAAATGAATATCTGAAAACATCAATAATATTTCAATCATCAGAAATATACATAATACAAATAACTTGATAACACACCATTGAACTGATGAACGATCAAGAAAGAAATCCAGTCTCTTAGATCCTGAATTCCCAGGTCTCGCGTGTCGCGGGTACGAAAATTAGCTCCTTTGAAATTTATTTCATAAAAATAAAGTTATTAACAATGTGTAAATGATCAAATACTTATTGCCACATTATATAAAATATATATCATGATATTTGATTTCTCACCATGGCATACATTGCTATGATAATATTAAGTAATCCAAGGGTTCATCTCTATAGAAGTACTGATATCATAGGTATATATAACATATATTTGATGAATAATATAAATAATTCTATCCTCATAGTTAATATATTTACTTATTAGTTATTAATATTAATATATATAAAGTATTTCTGAGAATCTGCAGTAATACATTTAGTTGATTAATAATTACTCAAATGCTATTAAATACATAATATACTCTCTTTATTTAAAGCTCTATAGTTATAAATAATAAGGTAAATTATCTATATTATTATAGTATTAATAAGGACTCAAATATACTGTAATATAACGTATAGAAGAATAAAATAAATTTATGATAGTTGGATAATATAATAATAATTATGGCTATATATAATTTTATAGTAACTAGTATGATTAGTGAGTGATTCTATGTGGTATATAGTACTTGTCATAATGACCATGAGGAAATAATATATATTCATATATATATATGTTGTGACCCAGTAATTAGAAGATATTTGTGAACAATAATGTATAATTAATTATAATAATGTTAATAGAATATCTACTACTCAATTAATTGTAGTGATAGGACCATTATTAGATATGGTATAATAACTGGCTTAATATCACCCCATAATAATAACATTTATTCTATTAGTATATTTATAAATATATATTATATTAAGTATGTCATATTTTTCACAGAATGAGTAGTCCCCTGATCATGCTAGCCGGGCGGGCTACATAGCTAGGACTGATTCATGGCAATACTAAGTACTCCATGACTTAGCGGATGGCTCATGATCCATATACATGTCTATAAACTGTCATGTTAATAACGTCACTAAGTATCGGCGGCCTTGTTAAATTCACTCGCATTATCGGTAAGATATATTAAATTATAACATATAATAATGGTCCTTTTTTGTTTCATGAATAAAGTAGATATCTATATTATTGGTGAGTATATTATATTTATATATATACTAATAACGATAAATTTCTTTAACAATTAAAACATGTATAATTAACTGGTATTGAAATAATTAACCAAAATTTTGTTTATTCATAGTTTTTAGTTTGAAAATTATTTTTATTTATCTTTTAATATGAATAAATACATTTAATATGTTTTAAGAATAACTATAATATATTATTTAATTTCCTTTTCCCGGAAATCTCGTAGTGTGATATATCATCATATCATTAAAATATATGTCCGGAATTACATTATATGGATAATTTATATGGTTTAAGTAAACAGTATGGGGTTCACAAAGTTGGCAAAATGCAATAATGTCTCAGGCCGGGCCTACGAAATCCTTTGGACAATGTTTGAATGCACAGTATAACGTCATAAACTATATCAAAATAGGATTAACTAGTATTAGTAATTGTAAATATGTTTATTTTACTTTTTGGTGCCATCACACCCTCTCCCTAAAACCAAAGGGAGTGAATGGAATTACAAGATATATATTTGTCGTATTATATTTGTGTTCGTCTTTGAGTCTTTACGCCTCCATATCATGAGTTCATGTGTGGTGAGAATTTACAGTACTGACCGCCTTAGTGATAGATCTCGTAGGGCCAACCCATGCGCCACTGGGCAAAATAATATAAGAATGAGGCAATATTGTCCAGGCAAATTTGCACCATTGCATAATGCCTGCCCAAAAACTGCGGCACTTTTATAATATATATCAGCAAGGATTTGATTAATTAATATGACAGCGTTTTTAAAAAAAAAACAGTTCAAAAAAGTGTCAAATGATTATCTAATCGTTATCCTATTATATACAAGATTAGAAGAATAACTCTCTATATCATATAAATAGATAGAAACATTAATTTATTTTATAATATTTTATAAATATATATATATAGTAATAATATATATATTAAATATAGTATATATATATATATATAATATATATATTATTATATATTATTAATAAATAAGTATTGATTTATATATGAAACACCAGTCCGTCCTCGTAAAAAGCGGTCTTTATAGAACGCGGTTAGCTATTACTCTATTAGGTTTGAGTAAAAAACGGTATCAGTTTAATCCAACATCCCAAAGAAAAAAAAAATTAAAACATTCTAGCATTTACTATTTCTAATCTTTATTTGGAAAGAATACATCAAGACATTAACCAGAGTTAAATCTGGCACAGAGCCACTCACAAGCTGCCTCAACATGCGTCAATTCCACTGCTAGATCATGTTACCACCGGGGCCATGAAATATTTAAGCGCAAACGCCGCCCCGGGACACCAATAAAAACTTTAGAGTCCACGGACAACGAAGGCGATCTCTGTGGCACCTGAGGCTTTTACGTTTAACATCGTTTGTCATCTCGCAGTTGAGTAAACTGTTTGTATGATATGCTGTGTTCCCCTCGCTGAGATGTCTGAATATATAATGATCTCTCTTCTTTTTCTCTTCGTAGATTGGGGTGCAACCAGTATAATGTTCTGTAAACTATTGTCTCATTCATTATGCTCGTAAGAACATATGCGAATACCCCTCACCAATAGTACGCACATTTCTTTAATAGAGAGGCAAGAACAAAATTGTTCATATATACACCTTGATTAGAGGAAATTAAAATATATATAGATTTAATTTAAGAGTGGTCTTTCTATAATCAACTGTATTCATGTAAAATACGCGGTAAAATTGAAATCGACAATTAGTCAAACATAAGAAAAATGATAATAAGTATACGTACGAAGATTTAACATTAACTTTGGAAGTCATCTTTATAGTGTCAATCTTTAAAAATGACAAGCCGTTCTGTCAGAGTAAATGGATTACTGATGGATTTTATATATAAAATTCATGATACAGGCAATTAAATATTCTGGTTCGAAGTACTAATAGAGATCATAAAAACGATAGTCCTTGCGACTGGAATAACAGTGAAGACAAAAGGCCTCATAGCTTCATAATATGGTAAGTTTTAAAATCGGAAAATTGACAAAGGTATAAATTAGCAGGGTTGAGCTCTGGATATTTCAAAAGCGTTTTTAGCTTTAAAAAAAATCGTACGCAGGAGAATACAGCGTTCCGCAGATAATGTAAGCAGCAAGAACTTTTCCAGAATGAATCTAAATTATAATGTAAGATAAAAGGCGTAAAACTAAGCACTGAACCAAGTTTTGATCAGATGTTAGATATATGATAGAACTGCCTCTCTCTCGTACCACACAACATTATAACTGCCATTTTATGCGTGCAGACATATATATCATAAACTTGCTCATTAATCGAAAAGAGCCCATCGATTAAGGTCTAAAGACAGCAAAGTTTGACTTTTGTAGGAGGTACGTGAGGAACAATAATTCATTTGAGATTGGAATTTAGCAATGAACATTAAGCTGGACACGACTTACTCAAAGCCTGGTCTACATAATATTTTCAAAATAACCCTAATTATTATCCGTTAATTTGAATTATGGGAAATTAGATTAATTTTAAAATAAAACCAAACATAAATGTCATTTTTCCATGATATCTGGCCAAGCCCAATAAAAATACAGCGCGTGGGTGTATCTGAGCAGCTATGGATAATTTTATTATTATAGAGCTTCCTTTCATATAAGTACAGGAGTACCTTAAGATAACATATAAAGTGCCAATTGACTCATTTAATAGAGGGCCTCTGAGTTAATACTTAAACGGAACCTGGCAGTACAGGCATCGTGCAATGATACAGATTAGAGCATTTATTATAATTGACTGGCAAAATGAGAATGTCGAAGATTGTATTAAGAAGAGCCAGCTAAGGATGTGACGGTTTCAGGTAATCTTTCAACAGCTTTAGATCAAGAGTGAATTCGATGTTTCAAACTGCTAATTACATAAAGATAACACATCACAGGATGTTGTCAACTAATTCTGGCGAACTGAAAGAAGGAGTTGAAGCAAACGTATCAGTGAACTAGAAGAGAATCTTTAAAATATTGGCAGACTGTGTGGTAAAAGATTTATCTTTAACGGAGGCACAGGTTGAAATAACAAATTAAAGAGGGACTCGATCATCGTCTTTTGAGACGACTTGCTAGGATACATCGAATTATAATCGAGTCAGAAGTTGACAGCGTCTTGTTACCGTTATGATTATATTCAAAGCATCTATCCACATGTCAGAAGATTGAAGTGTTTTGCACATATTGAGTCTATGTGTTGCAAATTTAGATTCCATTCTCATTCTACGTTAAGGTGCTGTTATTTGAATTTGATCGGCCTGTGCCACCTAACACAGAATGATGATATAGGGAGAAATTAATTTGATATGGGACGCATAACGGCAGACATATTATAATATATATTACTAACTGTTTGTTCAGCGATAAGACAATCAAGTGCAGCTAAAGGGCTGAGACTATTGTTATATTCAGCAATTTCTTGACTACTAGTGTAAGTACAATGTGACGACTCGAAAAGAACAAATGCTTTTTGTAGTAACTGATGGGAGGGATTTAAATACTTAGTCCCATCGTCATCTTCAGTATGCAGAAAAGATTACTAATGAACATTAGATTAACGAATGAAGGCTCTGCATGTTTGCCTAACTGCATACAAAAACACGATTGTCCATAATAATTCCACTATCGCTAACATACGAAAATCCGTCTTCAATTGGGAATGCATGTCTCAAATCCTAAAAGAGAAGCAAATTAAAAAATGATTTAAAACCAAATGAAAAAAATATTTTTATTTTGAGCTAAAAAGCCAAAAGCGTCAATTGCCTATAACGATGTATTTCTCAAAAAAGCAGCCAATGCAACCTACAGATTCGAAACCGCCTTCATCTCCAACTACTTAAACTTCCAATTAAACTTTAAAAGAAAATATTTTTAGGTGCTCAATGATTAACTAATCAGAAAATTTTACTTGCAAACCTTAAACTATTCAATTAATATAAAAAAAATAATTATTCTCCCAAAATTATAAAGTTTTATAACATTGTATAAGATGTGTACGTACTGTACTGTATGGATTAAATATAATACTTTAATTAAACCATTGTCTTATTTAATACTCGCAATTAAATAAAGATTATAAGGTTGGAGAGAGTGAAATACGAACTGTTTACGGACAAATAACTACTCCAGTATTCATCTGATATTAAAATGAAGAATAAAGGTAACATTTGTAAAATTAATGATAAATTTAATCATGTTATGATCATGTTATGAGATGTCACATAATCGTGGGGTGGGGGGGGGCTCACTAACCTAACCCCAGCGTTCTATGAGGGACAACTTATATATATATATATATATATATTATATAATATATATATATTATATAATAATATATCTATATATACTATATATATATATATATTAAATATTTATAATATATATATTATAAAAAGAAAATGAGATCTAAAATGGGCCAAATTGGACAAATGCCCAAATAAATGCCCAGGGCATTTGCCCAATTCTTAAGTGCCCGGCGATTTACCCTCACTAGTTTTAAGCCCTAGAAAACCCGGTTTTTCCTGATTTTTGGCCGGAGGCCGGAGAATAAAAAGGGCCGGGGCCGCGGCCGGGGCCGGGGCCGGGGGCCCCGGTCGCGTCCCTAATATATATAATATATATATATAAATTATATATATATATATATAATATATATATATATATAATATAAATATATTACTATATATATAATTATATATATAATATATAAACATCCTCATATCTTCATCTAATAGACTGTACAAAACAAGCGCGTTTCCAGGGAAGTCCGAGTGGCAGCCCGTGTGCAAAAACGACTCGGAAACGCTTCGAATGAAAAAATTTACATTAACCAATCAGAGAAAAGGAAATTTGAGTACCCCGAGCATGCCTGCCCGTCGGATCAGCTGACAATTGTAAAAAATACCCTTATACCTATATGTATCTATTTTATGAAAAGATACGATATATTATTTAGTATCCTTAATATAAAGTTAACTAAAATATGTTAAAAAAATTTTGGTAAGCCATTTCCGACACATGTTGTGTAAAGAAATTTGTTTGTAAACACTGTATCCTTCCTGCAGCCCTCCCGTTTATTTATTCCCGAAATCGAGGATTTAACAACGGCGCCTGGGACTGATGACGTTTACATTGACGTAGAACGTGCGCAAACGGGGCTCTGGAACTATGATGCTGCGCTGTTGTTGCCCGCCCGGGCTGCAGTCGGGCTCTGGAAAAGCAGCATAATAATTTTATCTGAATTTGGTGGACACGTTTCATAACATTATCGAATAATAAAGCATAAATTCGAAGATAACGAGGTATATTATAAAATTATTAAAGTATATGGTAAAAAATATTGATATTTATTATAATTGGAATTAAGCTACCAAGACACATGTTAACTGCAATTTTTACCACCACAATATTTTTCTCACGCTTAAGTATTGTTAATTACTAAATAGTAATTACCACTGCATATTTTAACGTGTTTAGCATTGTATTAGTTTACCACTAATGTATAGCAGATTCTCAGACATTTATAATAAAAGAAATACGAATTTATTCTCAAAATGTTACCCCGCCTTGGTGATTAAAATATAAAAATCGAAAAGCAAATGTCAGGGCACAACTTGATAAAATGCAATGTTGAAAATAAATATAAAGAAAAAGTGGTGCTACGAATAAATGGTTAATATCGATTATAACTTTATAGGACAACCGAGAACGAAATATTATCGATATTGAGAATCGGGTCGATTAACAGTACACTCACCATATCATTTATATTGATAAATTTTACATCAAGAAATAAAAGAACCTGTTTAAAAACATTGGTCTTGCAAAAAAACAAAAAAAAACGATTTTTCGGTTTTTGTCAGACGTAAAAAGATGGCCAAACGTGTAAAATTTGTGGACCTATAAATTTTTTGGCATTCCACTGAACTAACATTTTTTGGTAGTCTCTAAGTGCGGATATGGATATAGCATTCCGCTAACTGCAAATTGCGTTACAACATTGTTCAAATTATAGCAATCGCCAATTCCTAATTTATTTTGGTATTACGAAATTGCGGACTTAAATTTGCGGAACGCCCCACCTCTGGTATACATAGTATATATATTATATATATATATATATATATATATATATATATATATATATATAATATATATATATATATATATATATAATATATAATATAAATGATATATATTATATATATATATATATTTTATATTATATATATTAATATATATATATATCAGCCTCCAGATTAGGCGGCTCCCTGTATCTAAAAAACTATGATAACTACATAAAAACTGAATACATTTTTGAAATCAGTGCACATTGTAATGGAGGAAAATGAAGAAAGAAATAAAATAAAGTGCGATAAAAAAAATTAATTAAATAGGTTTCATATACGATAATTCTCTCGTTCCCCAAATTTTCGCGTTCCCCGGTCATAGTCCCCCAATATTTTCTTTTCAATGTTAAGCGAACATGCCGGCGAGCGCGCACGACAACACACACACAAAACTCGTATGATAGAAGATGTTCTAGAGGCGGAAATTAAATTTTTTTTGGTGACCTGACCTGACCTAAAACCTATATGCAATTTTAATTTTTGAATTTTTAATTTATTTTTAATTTTATTTTTTTAATTTTTGCATTATTTTTTCAAAGTTTCCCCTAAAGTATTGAAAAATAGAAAAAAAACGTTTATTTTTTATGGTTATCATGTTTAAATTAAGTTTGAAACCGATATAACCTTACTTTTTTGGAGTTTATTTATAAAATAATTAAATTAGTTATTTTTTTATTTTTGGTTCTTGCATTACAATGTACGCGAATTCAAAAAATGTATTCAGTTTTAGGTAGCATATAGTGTGTTTTGTAAATTACGGGAACCTTTATCTGGAGACTGGCCATGATATATATATATTATAGTATATATATATAATATATTACTATATATATATAATATATATATAATATTATATAATGATATTATATATAATAATATATATATATATTATATATATATATATATATAATTATATATATATATAATATATTATATATACCGTATATATATTATATATTATATATATATATATATATTATATATATAATATAATAATATATATATATATATAATATATATATATATATATATATATATATATAATTATATATATATATATATTATATATATATATTATATATATAATCCCGGTATGCGTCGGGCGGGGTGACGTGGGCCACTTTAGGTTATAACTTCGTCTCCCCACTGTCCCCTAATACACTTTTGGGAATTTTTTTTTCTGAAAATTGAAGCCCATCAATAGACATAAGCAGATGAAAAAAAATAATATATGTAATTCTAATAATCATTAGTTTATCTTTACATTTCTGATTTATCATTGAGATCCACCTTGAAGGGGGGGGAATCGGACCACCTTATGGGTGAATTGGGCATCATTAAATTCTCTTTTATGTGATAAAATTCAATTTTATATTTTAATTTTTATGAATATGTAAACTAAATTTGAAATTACTAAAATTAGTTAAAACAGAATTTAAATTTCGATAATTGATAAAATAAATAAAGCAATAAAATGTGGGTGGCCCAATTCACCCCATTCGTGGGACAATTTGACACTTTTTTGAATTGTATTTTCATATAAATTTCATTTTTTTATTTAATTTTTACTGAATATAAGTAAACCTTTTTTATATTAATTTACCCAAATTAATAAAAATTTTCAAAATAATAGGCTACATAAAATAAGAATAGCAATAGTGGCCCATCACCCCATCATCAATTTTTATGGAGGGGTGAATCAGGCCAAGTTAGGCCAGCGATTTAACCACTATGCACTGTTTGGAACATAAAATTTACTTTGCCAAATTGTTCTAACATGGTCTACAGTATTCACTGAATTTCCTACTGAAACTTCGTATACCATAACTTTTCCTTTCAAACAAAGTTAAAAAAACTCACATTCTTTCAAAAGTGAGATTCTAATTTAAGGCATTTTATACACCTAATGGATTATATTTTTTAAAAATACAAAAACTCTAGAATTAAAGATAATCTAAATAAAACTTGTTAGGATACCGCGTGGCTATTTAATGAGCAAAAAAAAAATTTTTTTTATTTTTTTTTACTTCAGTCACCCCGCCGACGCAAATAGCATACTGCCGGATACTCCTATTGTATCGGTATCCGGTTTTAACTCCAGCCGGATATCGGTATCCGGCTACCGGCAATTCACTATCCGGCCATCCCTAAAATATATATAATATATATACTATATATATAATATATATATATATATATATATATATATTATATATATATATATATATATATATATATTATATATATTATATATATATATATATATATATATATAATATTATATATATATATATTATATATATCTTTCAAGAATATATTATGAAGAAATTCCTGTAATTCCTTCTCTACTCTCATGAGGCTTTTTAAGACCGTGTATAATAAGTTTTCGAAGAATTTTTAGTCCTCTATGCGAAAATGAGATCTCTGAACCTTCTAAGCTAGACATAAACCCCGGAAACCGAGCAGATGCATAATATTAGAAGGAAATTGAAATAATATATAATATCATACCTGCTCAGTAGTATTTTACAAACACTAAATACAATATTTAATAATAATAATATAATTAAATAATAATAATTAATCTTTTAACGAGTTTATGGATTTTTCAGAGGGTAACAAGGGGGACTACAGGAAATCGAACTTAAGGCCGGCTATCCAAACCAGCGCCACCAACTGTTCGCAGTCTAGTTTTAATTCTTCGTCCCCAGGTAAGATAACTCCAACTGCTACGCGGAGGACTTGAACCAGCGTCCTTCGTATGAGAGTTGGCGAGTCAACCTCCTGCGCCCGAGGCGGTCTCTAATAATAATGAATAATAATAATATAATAAATAATAAATAATAATATAATAAAATAATAATAATAAGGTTATAAAAAATAATAATATTAATAATAATAATAATAATAAATAATAATAAATATAAATAAAAATATAAATAATAATTAATATAAATAAAAAATAATATAAATAATATAAAAATATAATAATATATAATAATAATAATAATAATATTAATAATGAATAATAATAATAAATGGTGGATGTGAAAAAAGGATATATAACAGGTGGCTTTGGGTTGTCTGGAGAAAATGAAAATGGTTAGAAGTAAGCGACTTCTGTGGGAGAGAGGGTGACTGTAAGTAATATTTTCTTAAAACACAGATATTCCATAAGTATAATAGGTTGGTTGTTGGTAGAGATGGTTTATCGAATGTCAGTAAAGTATAATTGGTTTTTATGTTGGAGAAGATGTGGAAGTATGTGGCATGTTAAATCATGAGGGGGTAAGGAATGGGATTTATCGGATCATTATGCTATTTTATGTTAAAATAAGTTAGAGGGGGCTTGGATAGAAGAAAGGTGATACGGAAGGGAAGTGGTAGAATTAAGATGAGAAGTTAGCGTGAACAAGGTAATAAGGATAAAGTATTTAGAGCGATCGCAAGTAAATCGTTGAATGTGAACAAGTTAAAACTAAAAAACTGGAAGCAAATGAAAGAAGCTTTTGCAGTAAATAAGAAGTATGTGGATGTGCTAAGGTGGGAAGTAAAGATGTTAACAGTGAGTGGTGGAATAAGAGGTAATGCAAGCGGTTTAAAAATTAAAAAAAGAAGCGTGGTTGATGTACTAAAAACCCCAATGATGAGGTTTCAAAAGATGATTTGAATTATATAAGGAGAAAAAAAAATACTAAAAGTTGCATAAAAGAAGTAAAAGAAGAAAAAAAAGACAAGAGGTAACATGAACAGTT
Source organism: Trachelipus rathkii (assembly GCA_015478945.1). Classification (NCBI taxonomy): domain Eukaryota; kingdom Metazoa; phylum Arthropoda; class Malacostraca; order Isopoda; family Trachelipodidae; genus Trachelipus; species Trachelipus rathkii. The sequence continues at coordinate 42,961 of JABUQX010006506.1, read as the reverse complement.
TTGGAAGGAGATGATGGGAGGTAAACAAAGGAATAGGGAGCTCTTCTGGAAGGAAGCGCGAAGCTTTAAGAATGAGAATAAGGGGAATCTGCTTAGATTTAATGAACAGGATGATTGCTTTCGTAACTGATGAATGGATGGAGAGTAGTAGAGGACACACTTCGAAAATCGACATAACATTGGCAGTAATGAGAGAGTGTAATAATGTGAGTGTTTGGTTTGTGCAAGAAGGAAAGTATTTTGGGGAGGAGGTCATTAGTAGGAGGTAAATAGGATTAGAGTGAGAAACTGAAGAAGGGGCAAAATCTGCAGGTATAGCTGAAATTGACTTGGTGTGAAATGATCAGAGAACGGAGGCGAGAATGATGATTGATTGGATTTAGAAGTTATGTAACAAGAAGGCTTTATGAAGGGTATAAGTCCGAGGGAATGGAGAGAGCAGTAATAGTAGCTTTTATATAAGGTAAGGGGGATAAGGGAACTGTAGGAATTATAGGGAATTAGTTTATTGAGTGTTGAGGGAAGATATGCTGGTATTTTTTGGTCGAAAGAGTGCGTCGAGTGACTGAAAACTGAATGGTGAAGAACAAGTGGCATTAGAAGTGGTAAGAGGATGTGTGGATCAAACAAATTTACATTTTGAAACAAATGATTAGAAAATGAGAGAAAAGAATAAATTGGATTTAGGTTTTGTTGGATTTGCAAACAGGAGTATGATAGACTTTATAGGGAAATCGTATGGCAGGTGGTGATATATGGGTTGGTTGGGTAAGTTTTTTAATGGAAATTCAAAAGTATGTACAGTCGATGGTGGGCATGTATGAAGAATAAATGGTAGGCAAAGTGATTTGGTTTATAATTAATAGCGGAGTGAGGCAGGATGTTTTATGTCTCCTGGTTTATTCAATTTTGAATATTAATGGAGTTATGAAAGATTAGAGCGTGGGGGGCAGGGAAGGTTTAGAATGATCAGAGAGTGGGGGTCCCTAACCTTATTATATCGGAATGATTTTGGTCTTGCTGTGTGCGAATCTGAAGAGAGTTGAGAGATTTGGCACAGACGGATTTGGCAGGATGTGTAAAAGGAGGGGTTTTGAAAGTAAAGTAGATAAAAGTTTGTGAGTGAGGACAGTCCTCGGAGTGAATTATGGCTTTAGATGGTTGAGCAGCTGAACAAGTGTTGAGTGATGAAAGAGAACGGGTAATGCAGAGTTGTAGTAGGAAAGTTGTGAATGGTAGCAAGTGGCTGAGAGCAATTAACCTTTCTTAACAAGTGGAAACTAATTTAATTCGTTTATTTTTAAGTATACGTCAATTTTTCTACTACTTTTCTGTTCCAATGCATGTGCCACCACCTTACCCCAAGTCTTGAGGAAAGAAGGTGTTAGGTGATGATATTATTATATATATATTAATACTATATATATATATATATATATATATATATATATATATATATATATGATATTATATATATATTATTATATATATATATATTATATATATATAATATTTATAAATATATATAATATATATAATAATATATATATATATATATACTATTATATATATATATATATATTATATAATATATTATATATATATATATATAATAATATATAATATATATATATTATTAATATATATATATATATATATAAATATATATATATTATATTAATATATATATTTAAATATATATATATATATATATATATATATATATATACAAATACCGGTTATATATATATATAGAGGTTGCTGAAAAAAACGGTTTTTTTTTATTTGTGTTTGTTTTTTTGAAAAAAAAAATGGTTTTTTTAAAAAATTCTTGTTTTTTTGTTTTTTATTAAAATTTACCTCTTTTTATGTATATTAAAGATGTTTTAAATTACCAAAACCCCTTCTAGGCCTAAATATTTACTATTAATTACGGATGTTCTATAGATATACAGTATATATATATTATATATAATTATATATACTATATATATATATATATGATATATATATATATATTATATATATATATAATATTAATTATATAATATAATATATAATATATATATTATATATATATATGTGCAAAAAAAGGCATGGTTAACCAGGGTGGTTTTGGGGTGTCGGGGGAAATGAGAATGGTAGGAAAGGTGACTGATTTCTTGTGAGGAGAGAGGTATGTGTGTAAAAAATACTTTCTTTAAACACAAGAGTATTCCATTAAGTATACTAGAGTTGGGTAGGTAGAGATGGTATCGAAGTGAAAAGTAATGATTGATTTTTGTTGGTGAAAGGAGATGTTGAAGTATATGTTGGGATGTTAAATCAGTGAGGGTGTTTGGGATGGATGTTAATCGGATCATTATGTTGTTCTATGTAAAATTAAGTTAGTGGGGCACTTGGTTGGAGGGAAGGTGATACGGAAAGGAAGAGAGGTTAAATTAAGAGTGAAAGTTTAGTGAAAAGGTAATAAGGAGATAAGGAACGGCTCGCAGATTAAATCAGCTTAATAGGAACAAGCTGAAACTAAATAAAATCTGGAAGCAATCGTTAGCAGTGCAAAAGAAGTGTGGAGTGCTAAAGAGGAAGTAAGAATAGCTAACAGTAGTGGTGATGGAAGAAGAGATGCAAGAGCGGTTAAAAGTAAAAAAAAAAAGCGTGGTTGAATTTACTAAAAAGCAAATGATGAAGTTTCAAAAGAAAGATGCTTGGAATTATATAAAGGAGGAAAAAAAGAAATGCTAAAAGATGCATACATTAGGAGAAAGAGGTAAATGAACAGTTTGAGGGAGGATGAAATGGGGACATACAAAGGGAATAGGAAGCTCTTTGGAAGGTAGCGCGAAAGGTTAAATATTAGAATAAGGGGAACCATGCTCAGAATAATGAATAGGGATGGCTCTTTCGTAACTGGAAATGGATGTGAGAGAGGTGTGGAAAGAACACTTCGGAAATCTGTATAATATTGCCAGTAATGAAGCGGTGATAGTGACTGTGTGTGGGTCTTGATTGTGCAAGAAGGAATAGGTATTTTGGGGATGAGGTTATTTAGACAAAGAAGAGGGAAATGGGCTGGTGAGATAGTTCAAAGAATGGTAATCTGAAAGTATAGATGAATTACTGGTGAAATGATCAAAGAACGGAGGCAAGTGTTTGATGATTGATTCTTGAAAAGTTGGTGGATAAGCGTTTATGGAGGTATAGTTTCGAGGGATTGGAGGAGAGCAGTAATAGGTACCCTTTATATAAGGTAAGGGAGATAAAGGGAACTGTAGGAAATTATAGGGTATTTAGTTTATTGAGGTTGTAGGGAAGATAGTTTATTGCTGGTGTTTTGGTCGAAAAGAGTGCGTCGATGACTGAAGGACTGATTGGGAAGAACAAGGTGCTTATATATATATATATATATATATTATAATAGATATATATATATTATATAAATAGTATTATATATATAATATATATTATATTATATATATGTAGTTATTATATATATATATAATATATATTATATATATTACTATATATATATATAAATATATATATATAATAATAATAAGAATAATCACGATCATTGAAATGTAATAATTATAGCCTAGCAGCACTAATAAAAGTTTGTTAAATACTAAACTCTACTTTATATGTTGGATACCTCTTTTAACATATTGTATTTACTTTATTTTAATGCTAAATACCTAAAAAGACTTGCTATATATGAAAATAAGTATTTAAAAAAAAAAACAAAAAAACCAAAATTTTTTCCTGGTTTTTTTTAAAAAAACGATGTCTTTTTTAAAAAAACGAAACATTTTTTTTAATCCCAACCCTATATTATATTATATATATATATAATATATATAATATAATAATATATATGAATATATAATATATATATATATATATATATATATATATATATATATATACTATATATATATATATATATAATATATATATATATATATATATATATATATATATATATATTATATATATAATATATATATATAATATAATATATATATATATATATCATGAAATACATAGTTAGGTTGGTTTGAAATATTGTTTTGAACTCCAGGGCTTTTTCTGCCCAGGTTTAAATAGAACTGAGCTTTTTAGACATGAAAAGAAAGATTAAAGATGATATTATAGGGAAAAAACAATTACAATTAAGTGGAAAAAGAGCTGTAATTACATCCTTTAGAAAATTTTCTAGACAAAATGATGGAGGGGAGGAGAAGAAGATGGAAGGGAGCATCAGAATCATTTAAATGGATAAAAGAAACAGTTTGAGCAAAGAGGTCAACTTAGCGGAAAGTAAGACTATCAGAGATACCAGCTGGAGGAAGCGAAGAGAGAAAAAAAAAAATTTATCTAAAGTTATTGCTCATTCAGAGAATTTCAAATTGACTGCTTCTAAATTCAAATATGATATCAAGGAGAACTGAGTTCCATTTGTTCATGAAACTCCAAAGATTTTCAGACGAATATTAACACACAGATGATGATATAATATCAAAACCATTATGAAAACTCAGAATTTTTTTTAATTTATTTTAAATAACTTATGGATCATTTGTCGGACTCAATAAATTTCTTTAATTCTTTATCACTCAACTTGTTGGCAAGCACCAAAGGAAATTTTGACGTCAAAAGTTAAGCAAAGAATTCTTCTTAATTTGATTCGAAATGTAACTCCTTTAAATCTTTCTCTTCTAATTTCGAGATTAGTTAGCACCTTTGGGAACCAAATATTTATAGAAATCAATTTAATTAAAATTATTTTTTTTTATGGTTAGGTGTAGGGTTGGGATTAAAAAAAGCCCTTATGTGAAAGATTTCATAAAAAATATATTCTTTTTAACCGAAAAAGTCCATCAAGAATTATTTTTTTTTTTTTTAAAATTTTTTTTTTCATATAATGTTTCTGTGTCTACTTGGCATTTTAAAGTACGAGACATACAATATGTTAAAAGACGTATGCAAAAGTCAAAAAGTAGATTTAGTACTTTTATTTTATTTTCGCAGAGTCATATAATTATTACTTTTCACATGATCTGATTATTATTATGTTATTATTATGTATTATTATTATTATTATTATTATCATTATATTATTATTGATTATTATTATTATTCATTATAATTATATATATATATACGTATATATATATATATATATATATATATTATATATATAAAGATTATATATATATAATATATATATATATATATAATATTATATTATATATATATATATTATAATATTATTATATATATATTAATAATAATAATAATAATAATTAATAATAAATAATAATAATAAAATAATATATATAATAATATAATAATAATAATATAATAATAATAATTAATAATAATAATAATATATTTTTAAAATAATAATAAAAAGTAATTGATAAAAACCATAAAAATAAATTAGTAAAAGAGTAAATAAAAAATATAAATAATAAAGAGTAAATAATAAATATTAATTTTCAAATTGTTATTTAAATTAATAAACATTAATATAATAGCAATTAGTAATTTGAGGAGTTATTAATATTAATATTAATTATTAATATAATATTAAATTAATATTAATATTAATATTAATATTTATATTAATATTAATATTTTTATAATATTCAATATTAATATAATACCACTACTAATATTATATTAAGACTTAAAATAATATTAATTTTTAATATTGAATATAAGAATAATATTAATAGTTTAATTAATATTAAATTACATTGCGTATTAATATTAATATTAATATTAAAATTTAATTTATATATATATTAATATTAATATTAGTATTATTATTATTGTTCTTAAATTAATATGACCATTCACAAGAGAAATCTAAATATTACGACATATTATTAGTCTTAAAATTGATATTTATAATAATATTAATATTAATAATAATAATAATAATAATAATAATAACATAATAATAATAATAATAATAATAATAATAATAAAATAATAATAATATAAAATAATAATAAGAATAATAATAATAATAATAATATTATTATTATTCATTATTATTATTATTATTATTATTATATATATTATTATTATTAATTATTATTTAATATATATATATATATTATATTATAATATATATATATATATATATATATTATATATATATATATATATATTATATATTATTTCTATAGAGATACATAATGCCTTGCGCTATAATAGCTTATATATATATCACCATATATATATATATAATAATATAGTATATATATATTATATATATTATTATATATATATATATATATATATATATATATACTAAAAGCCCAGCGAAGAGAAAGCCCAGCCTTACCAAACAAATTATCTGTACATTAATAGTAAGGACTCGCGCGTCAGATAAAGCCACCCTTTAGCTGTTCACGGCTTGCGGCGGAACCCTCACTAATGGTAAATGGTCAGTGTTAAGGGTTCATCCCTGACCCAGGTGGGCCACAAACCATACCCGCTCACAAAACCCCGCCATTCTCTCCTATATATGCACTTTATTCTCGCCTCTGCCAAACTCCATTTTCTGTCCTTCCATACATTCGTTTACTTGACTCAAACTTTTTTCTTCAGATCTCCCAGGCCCGGTCGGTTTCCTTACACACTCGCCATATACATCCGCTAAAAACCGACTAATCAACTCATCTTTCCACATGTGACCAACCATTCAACAACTTTTTCATGTTTTCTTTCGTTTACCATTTTCTTCACACCACACAACTCTCTAAACGTTCATTCCCGATTTTATCCAATTCTTTCTCACACCTAGCTGCCCCTAAGATTGTCCATCATAACACATTTGAACTTTAGATCTATACACTCTTATTCCAAACCATAGTCTTACTACTATGCAATAACAAGGTAACAACATACCTGCATGTAAGACCCTAGCGCACTCTAAAGACTTAGTCTCTATACATTCACCAACGATTTATTGCACCAGCCACCTTCCTGACCTTCTATACCCAAAATATTTAAACTCAGACCACTTGTTCCAGCTGCTCACCATCTAAGACAACACTTCACACTGAGACTGTCCTCACTCACAACCATAACTTACTCTTATCTACGTTTACTTGCAAACCACCTCACTTTTTACACACCCTGCACAAATCCTTATGGCTCAAGCAATCCTCTCAAACTTTTCATATTGGCCACACAAAACCAAATCATCCGCAATAATAGGTAGGGCACCCTCACTCATCTCACATTCTCCATCATACGAAACACCATTCCTGTTCACGCCACCTTCAATTTCTTTCATCAAACCCCAATCGCATATACAAATTGAATAACCAAGGAGACATAACACATCCACTCCTTCTCCGCTATTAATACTAACCAATCACCTTTGACACCCATTTATTCTTACACACGCTCACTATCGTCATACATCTTTTGTTCCATTAGAAAGCCTACCACCAACACTGTATATCACTAAACCTGCATAGAACTTCCCTATTAACCCTATCAATACCCTGTTGCAAATCCATAAAACCTTAAATACAATTTATTTTCTTCTCCCTCATTTGCTTCAGTTGTAAGATTTGATCCACACATCCTCTACTACTCCTAAGACACACCTGGTTCTTCACCAATCAGTCCTTTCAGTCACTCGACGCATCTCGTTCGACCAAAATACCAACATATACCTTCCTTAACACTCAAATAAACTAATTCCCCTATAATTTCTACACGTCCTTATCTCCCTTACCCTTATATAAGGGTACTTATTACTGCTCCCTTCAATCCCTCGGGAAATATACTCCTCACATAAACGCTTTTATTACACCAACTTCAAGACCCAATCAATCAAAAACTTGCCTCCGTTTTTGATCATTCTTCACCAGTAATTTCATCTAGAACCTGCAGACTTTCCATTCTTCAACTATCTCACTCTACCAATTTCCTTCTTTGCTAATACCTCATCCCCAAAATACCCTATCCGTTCTTGCACCATCAAACCCACAACACAGTCACTATCACTCTCATTAACTTGCAACTATTAACAGATGTTTTCGAAGTGTTCTTCTCCACACCCCTTCACATCCAGTTTTCTCATACAAAAACACCATCCCTATTATTATTCTGAGCAGGTTCCCTTATTCTAATTTTTTAACCTTTTCGCGCTTCCTTCCAAGAGAGCTATTCCTATTCCCTTGTATGTCCCCATTATCCTTCCTTCCAAACTGTTCATTTGACCTCTTCTTTTCTCTTACGTATGCATATTTGCATTTCTTTTTCCTCCTTATATAATTCCAAGCATCTCTTTTGAAACTTCATCATTTGCTTTAGCACATTCAACCAAGCTTTTTTTTTTTACTTTTAACCGCTTGCATCACCTCTTCTTCCACCACTCACTGGTTAGCATTCTACTTCCTACTTTAGCACACCACATACTTCTTTTGCAACTGCTAACAATTTGATCCAGGATTTATATTAGTTTCATCTTGTGCACATATTCAACTATTAAGCATCGGCGTTTCTACATACTATCCTTATTACCTTGTTCAAAACTAAACTTCTCACTCTTAATTTTACCGACTTTCCTTCCGTATCACTTCCTCTCCATCCAAAGTCCCACTAGGAATTTAACATAGAACAACATAATGATCCGATAATCCCATTTCTAAACACCTAACTGATTTAACATCCAACACAGACTTCAACATCTCCTTCTTCACCAACACAAAATCATTCATACTTTTCACTGTCGATACCATCTCTACCTACACGAACTCTAGTACTTATGGTACTCTTGTGTTTAAATAAAGTATTACTACACACATACCTCTCTCCTCACAGAAATTACAATTCACCTTCCTACCATTCTCCATTTTCTCCCAACACCCCAAACCACCGTTTACCATCCTTTTTTTGATCAATATATACATATATATATATATATATTATATATATATATAAATATATTATATATATATATATATATATTATATATATATATATATAATATATAATATTATATTATATATATATATATATATATTATATAAATCCGTATTAATAGTCAATATTTAGGCCTAGAAGGGGAATTGTTTTAAACATCTTTAATATACATTAAAAGAGGAGATAATTTAATTAAAAAAAAAAAAAAACATTTTGTTTTAAAAAAGAAAACCGTTTAAAAAAAAAAAAAAAAAACCATTAAAAAAAAAACGTTTTTTTTTCACAACCCTAGTAGGTGTATTACAGGAGCAGTCACTGCACACTAGAAAGTGTCAATACAGGGGATGGCTCCTAGACTTAATGGAAAAAGAGTAAAAGGATGTGATTTGTATTTTCGTAGCAAAATTTAAGTTTAACAGAAAAGCAAGAATATATATAATTAATAATAATAATAATAATAATAATTAATAATAATAAATTAATATAATAATAATAATAATAATAATAATTTTAGTGATAGGTGGAATGAGAGGTGATGCAAGCGGTTAAAAGTAAAAAAGAGTGGTTGGAATTTACTAAAAGCCAGTGATGAGGTTCCAAAGAAAGATGTTTGGAATATATAAAGAGGAAAAAAAATACAAAAGGTGCCATACGTAGGAGAAAAAATGAGTTAAATGAACAGTTTGGAGGAGGAGAAATGGAGACTTACAAAGGAATAGGGAAGCTCTTCCGGAAGGAAGCGCGAAAAAGGTTAAGAATGAAATAAGGGGAATCTTGCTTAGAATATATGAATAGGGATGGTGCTTTGTAACTAATGAAACGATGAGGGAGTGTTGAAGGAACACTTCGAAAATCTGTAATATTGGCAGTAATGAGGAGGTGAATGTGTGTGGGTTTGATGGGCAAGAAGGAAAGGTTATTTTGGGGATGAGGTCATTAGTATGGAGGTAATGGGTAGAGTGAAGTTGAAGAATGGTAAAATCTTGCAGTATAGATGAAATTACTGGGAAAATGATCAAGAATGGAGGCGAGATGAAGATTGTTGAATGGATTTGTAAGTTGTGTAACAAAGTGTCTATGGAGGGTATATTCCGAGATTGGAGGGGAACAGTAATATAGCCCTTAATAAGGTTAAGGAATATGGGGAAATAGGGGGAATTAGTTTATGATTTTGTAGGAGAAATAGCTAGTATTTTGGTCAAAGAATGCGTCGAGTGAGCTGAAGGACTGATTGGTCGAAGACATGGTGCTTTTAGGAGTGGTAAGGATGTGTGGATCAGATCTTTACCTCATTGAAACAAATGAAGAGAAAATGAGGGGGAGAAGAATAAAGTGTGTTAGGTTTTATGGTTTTGCAACAGGCGAATGATAGGACTAATAGGGAAGCTCTATGGCATATATATATATATATGGTGGTGGTGGTAGCTTGGATGGAATCAAAAGTTATGATATGCGATAGTGAAGTGATGTGTAAAAATAAATGATGTCGAGTGTTTGGTTTAATTAATAGCGGCAGTAGGCAGGGGTGTAGAGATGGTCATGTCTCCTTGGTATTCAATTTGTATCATGGGTGGATTATGAAGAAGTAGAGGGTAGGGGGTAGCAGGAAATGGTGCTAGAATGGAAGAGATGTGGAGACTGGAGGGTGCCCTATACCTATTATATGGGCAGGATTTGGTTTTGTGTGGTGAATCTGAAGACTTTGAAAGCATTGCTAGAGATTTGGCAAGGTGTGAAAAGGAGGGGTTTGAAAGTTAAACGTAGATAAGAGTAAGGTTAGGTTGTGAGTGAGGACAGTTCCTGCTGTGTGAAGTCTATGTTAGATGAGTGAGCAGCTAGAGCAAGTGTCTGAGTTTAAATACTTTAAGAATATAATTGGATGAAGAAGGACGGATGATGCAGAGTCTGTAGTAGGAAAGTTGGGGGAATGGCAGGAAGGCTGCTCATTGGTGGAGGTGAAAGGACTGTCTTGGTTGTGCTATGGTCTTACATGAGGGTATTTGGTTACTGGCATTATTGTATAGTAGTGAGACTATGGTGTAGGAATAAGGAGGTATAGATCTAAAGTTTCAAATGTGTTCAGATGGACCAATCTTAGGGGACGTGTTAGGTGGAGAAGAATTGATAAAATGAGAAATGAATGTATTGGAGAGTTGTATGATGTGAAGAAAGGGATAATGAGAAATAAATGAAAGACAGTGAGATGGTTTTGTATATGGAAGGGATCGGAAAGATAGTTCGGTTGGTTAGGCGGAAATGAGATAGGGGTTGAAGTGTGTTGGGAATCACCGACTGGGAGACCAAAGAAAGTGGATTGAGTCTAAAGGAAGCCTGGAGGAGAGAAATCTGATTTGGCAGAGGCGGAGAAGAAAGTGATAATAGAGTGAATGCTGGGTTTTGTGAGGGGAGATATGGTTTGGCCCACCTGGAGCCAAGGATTGAACCCACACTGACGAGATGCCATAGTTGAGGATCCGTCGCAGTTCCGTGAACTCTAGAGAGATTTTCTAGACTGCCAAGTGAGTTTCCACTAATATGACTATAAGGGGCGTTAAGGCTGGGCTTCTTTTTGAACTTATGTCACATTCTTCTACTTAGCTGTTTCTGGTGCATGTCACGCAATCTTCCCTCCAGTCTTGGGGAAAGAAGTAGATAATAATAATAATAGATAATAAATATTATATAATAATAATAACTAATAATAATAATAATAAAATAATAATAATTAAAGAAACAATATTAAAAAGATTCATCAAAAAATTCATGGCATTTTTTTTTTTGCAGAAAGAAAATGGGAAAAATTTCAAATTTTCACACAACACGAACTTTATTTTGCAATAAATAAATAAAATAAATAAAAATGGTAATTATTTAATAAATTATGCAATTAAGATGCTTTTATAAAGATAATTTTGAGAAATAAATGAGGAAAAATTAAAATTCCCAAAACCAACAATGAATTACTTTTCATTCCAAATTGGAATATTAAGGATATAGTTGTGCAGGTAAGACCAACGATGTTATCCCTCTCATTAAATAGCTAAAAATTAATGTTGATAAATCTAACACAATTCTTTATATACTTTGCATTTTTAATATGTAAATGGTTTGTAATCAAAGTATTATCAAAATCCTCCATTTTTCTTAACTAATAATTATATTTAAATTCAATTAATAATTAAATATTAAACTTTCTGCATGTAGCAAACCTTTATTTTCATTCAGAAATTCATCATCTAATTTCAATCCTCGTCCTTGAAATCACTTCCTTTAGAGAAAATTCTTTGCTCTGACTCACAATACTAAGCCACACAAAGTTTTCCCATCAACACTTCCTGTATTATTGATATGAATACTGAATTACACATTTATTTCCACAGTTACTTTCCACCATTCAAAGACTATGTGCAGAAAAACTGATATCTTCTTGACAGCAAATTTTCACACTGTACTCAACATTTTACTTAACATCCTCACCAACTGCTTTTATGGATTTATCTTCACTATAGTATACTTTGTGGGTCATACTCCTTTATAGTGGATGTGGATGTTCAAACTCTATGGTTAATGGTCTCTAAATAATTCTACAAAGTACTGTACTAATTTCATCAATCTATAACCTCTTACTTCCCCATTATCACTGTTCCGTACTTCATTTTTATTGTAAAGATAAAATTTTCTAGTTCATAAGCTTATGTGGTAATTAAATTTAGTTATTTAACATCATATATTAAAGAAAATTTAGAATTAAGAATTAACTGCCAATTGGACAATAAGCAAATGTATTAATTGTGAATATTTTTTAAAATAACCGATGGGTTTGTATTAATGCATATTTGGCCACTCATGCATGTATGTATGTGTGTGACAATTTATAATGTTAAAGAACTAAGAGAATTTGTTTATTAATAGATAGAAATATTTCTGTTAATAAAACCTCTTGGAAAACAACAAACTGTTTACAGATAAAAAAGAGCATGTTTCAATATTGTTTCACAATTAAAAGTACCAACATCATATAAATACAGTATATATATATATATATATATATATATATATATATATATATCTATACCTGAGAATATATATATAGTAAATAAATATATATATATATATATATATATATATATATATATATATATATATATATATATATATATATATATATATATATATATATATATATATATATATATTAATATATATATATATATTTTTTCTCTATTCGACGACGATCTTAAGGTGCATCTCTCAACACTTCGACGGCAGATGTTAATATATTAATGTGTAGATTTTTATTCTATTTCTTATTCTTCATTATCATTTTTCATTAATCTTCTTTTATTTCATTTTTTGTGATCCTTTTTATTTTATTTTGTTTTTCTTTTTTTTTTTTTTTTAATTTTTAATACTGATAAAAAAAATATATATTTTATCTTACAAATTAATTTATTTTACTAAATTATATACAAAGTTTATATCTAATTATTCTAATAATTTTATATCATCTTTTCTGAAAAGAAGAAAAAATGACTAAATGAATTTATCATTCTTCCCCCTCTCTGCTTCTTCAAATTTGTTTTTTGTCATCTTACATTTGAAGAAGTTCTTATTTGTTGTTTTAATTTCATTTTCATTTTTCAATCTTCTAGATACATTTTTCATTTTTTTATTATGTAATTCTTTGGTGAATATATCAGCAAATTGATCATTACTGTTTACCCATTCTATTTTTTGTATTTCTTCATTATTCAAATATTCTCTTATTGCTGAAATAATAATCCTCATACTTTTAATTTTTGATTGTCTTTCTGACATTAGAGTATCTACAAGTGTCTTACTATCTGTTCTTAAAATTATAGGTATATTCATATTAGTAATTTCTTCCCACATTTTTTGTATATATAATGCTTGTTCAATACCTTCTAACAAACTATTTGCCTCTGCTTGTATGACTGAATGATTAACTTTCTTTGATTTATTTGATTTCCACATTATGGGTATCATTTTTCCTTTTTTATCCACAGCAAAAATTATACATCCTAGTTGTGTTTTATCTCCTTCTCTATTAGCAAATGATGAATCACAATATGTTATGAATTTCTCAATTTTCTCATTATTTATTTGTATGATATTTAATTCATTTCTGTATTTTTTTATCAATCTATGAAGTTCTTTATAGTCTTTAATACTCAGTTCTTTTTCTCCCTTGCTCATTTTACTAACTATATAAGCTAAATCTGGTCTTGTATTTCTTGCCATCCAATTTAATTTTCCTATTAATTGTTGGTATTCCTTTACTTCTCTTTTATTAAGTTTTCTATTTTCTTTTGTTTTTATTTCATTAATTGTAATCTTCTCCCAGTAACTATTTTGATCCATTATTATCATGTTTTCTTCCTGATATAATTGAACTCCTAAATATTTAAATGATTCTGAACTACTTTCTCCTATTTCAAAAATGTTTTTTAATTTGTTTATTATATTGTTTTCAAATTTTTTATTTCCTACCCATAAAATATCATCTACATGGGTACATAGTAATCCTTCTATATTACTTGAATCTTTCTTTATAAATAGTGTTGGTTCCATTTTACTTTGTTTTAGACCTAACTTAATTAATTGTTTTTTCAATGATAAATACCACATCATAGCAGCATCTTGTAATCCATATACTGTTTTATTCAAACTCCAAAGTTTACCATTATCAAATTCTGGTGGTGGTTTTAGATATACTTTTCTTGTTATTGTATCTCCTTGTAAGTATGCTGCTGAAATATCCATAGCATTTATTTTCCATTTCTTTTCTTGAGCTATGGTTAGTATCATTTTCATTGCTTCAGATGAAACCGTTGGTGCATCTGTTTTTTCCTTCACGGTTTCTTCATATCCTTTAGCTACCAATCTAGCTTTAAATTTTTTCTTGTTATTCTGTAGTAATTTTTCACTAATTACCCATCTTACATTAATTGCTCTTTCACCTTTATCAGTTACTTCTTCAAAAACCTTGTTCTTCTTCCAATTTTCTATTTCGATCATTTTTGCTTGTTTAATTTCCTCATTAGAATGATTATAATAACTTTGATTTACCTCTTCATCTTCATCTTCACTATCTATTTCATCTATTATCTCCTCACTTTCATCCAATGACTCCTCATCGCTATTTTCTTCATTTTCAATTACATCTAATTCATATATTTTTTCAAATTCTTTCAAATCTATATCATATATTCTATGTGTATTCAAATTGCGTATGTTGTAACATTTATTATATTTTTTACTAGTTGCTTTGCCAGCTCTACTAATAACATAACAATTTAATATATCTTCATTATTCTTTAATTTCATTTCATAGTATTTACCAGTTTTCACATTTTTTTGATCAATTTCTTCATATTCATCAATTGATGTCATTTCTTCTTCTTCTTCTTCAATTTGATTTTCATTTTCATTATCAGTTTCATCATCCATAATTTTTGACCATATTATTTCTTCTGTATCATTACCATTCTCGTTTAAATTATCTATCATATTTTCATTCTCTTCTTCTTCATATTCATCCTTTTCATCTTCTTTATCTTCAATTTCTTTATTATTTACATTTAATATACTTTTTTGAATTCTTGTTGAATGAACTTTTGATACAGCTCTTAAAGTACCTCCATGTTTTACTATGATGGTTTTTCCATCTACACACATTATTTTAGCTGGTCCTCTCCATTCTTTATCA
The DNA here is from genome assembly GCA_015478945.1 of Trachelipus rathkii. Lineage (NCBI taxonomy): Eukaryota > Metazoa > Arthropoda > Malacostraca > Isopoda > Trachelipodidae > Trachelipus > Trachelipus rathkii. The sequence goes on along the minus strand of JABUQX010006506.1, from coordinate 27,273 downwards.
ATGTTTCTTTTGTAATATACTTCTTCACCTATATTTATATCTTTTGACATGTGTTCTCTTATTTGACTTCTCAATGCACGTTTTATTTTCTCTGAACTTTCATTTTCTATATGAATTTTTCGAGCTTGTTCTATTGTTTCTAATAATTCTTTAATCATGTCATCAGTATCTCTCTCTTCACTTATTATTATGTTTTCACAATCTACTATGTTTGGTATTCCTATATTTCTTCCAAAAACCAGTTGATTCGGTGCATATCCCAAGTAATTTGTTAGTCCATTCTTAGCAAATATTGCCCATGCCATACTATTCTTTCTGTCATGTCCTTCCTGTTTTAACTTGTATAATGATTCCTTAAGTAATCCTACTACCTTTTCACATAAACCATTACTCCATGGGCTTTCTGCCGCTGTACTCATTAATCTGATATTCATTTTTGTAGTAAAAGTTTCCATATCGTCATTTTATTCTCTTCCTGCATCAGACATAATGCCATTAGGACTTCCAAAATAAATAATCCATTTTTCAATTAACTTTTCTATAATTTCTTTACTGGTTTTATTTTTTAACCATACTGCCTGTGTATATCTTGTTGCATGGTCTATTATGACTAAAAATTTATTATTCTCAAATTCAAATTCTCCCACATCTAATTGAATTATTTCATTAAACTTACTTGCTAATGGCAAACCTACCACAGGTCTTGGTGGAGTTTTCTTATATTTTTTACATACTTCACATTCTCTCACAATTTGCTCCAATTCTTTCTTATATTATTCCAAAAATCTTCTTCTTTTATTTGTTTACCCAATATTTTTTACGTTTTAAATAATTGATCTATTCCACAATGGGCAAACTGTCTATGTAGCTTTTTCAATTTTTCTTTTTCTATCTTCTTTTATCCAATTTTCTTTAAATTGACTGATCCAACATGTTCCTTTTGTTTTTTATTCAATAATATGCAGGGAATGTCCTCCTTCATTATCAAATGTTTGCACTTTCTGTAGATTCACAAATATCAACAGTTCCATTTTCAATATTAATTTTTAATTTCATTCTTTTCATAGTTGATTTACCAAGTAATACAGGGAGTTCATCCATGGGTCATTGATTTTAAATCAAAACTCTTTCCTCTTTTTATTTTACAAGGCCATAATATTTTTAATATCTTATATTCTGTGGTCAAAATACAAAACAACCATTTTTAAACTTTTGTGTGTCTTTTATATATTGTAATTCCTCATCAGTTAATCCACTAATCAATTTTGTTAATCCTAATTCTCCAATTACTGTCTCTATACTACCTGTATCTATAATAGCCATTACATCTTCTTGATATTTAATTTCTTTAGAGTCATTATTTTCTTCATTATTATTGAAAAATGTTCTATTTATTTTTCTGTCTACTAATTCTCTTTCTAATCCATTTATTCTTTCTTCTTTTTCTGAATCAATAATGGAGTTAATTTTTTCCATATATTGTTTTTCATTATTTTTTTCTATGAAAAATATAGATTTATTATTCTTATCTTCTATTTGTTCATTTTCTTTACAATTTTTCATTATGTGTCCTTTCTTTTTTTACATTTCCTAATATTATTATTATATTCTTCATTCCAGTAACAATCTTCTGTTTTATGATTATTCCGTTTACAAATACCACATTTATTGAAATTAAATGTTTTCTCTCCAGTAACATTCATCAGTGTTATGATTATTGTATTATGATATTAAAGAATTTATTATTATTATACCAATTTTCATTTTTAGTGTCTTCTTTTTCCACTATTTCACATACTGATTCCATCATATTTACAATTGATTCTTTAGTTGTTATAAAAATATTTGTTTTTATTCCTTCAATCTTATTTATAATTAACTTTCTTTCCATGTCCTTCATATTAGAATTACTAATCAATTGATATGAATGTACCTTTTCACTTATTTTAATATCATCCAGTTTTTCACAATCTCTTTTTGCTTTATCATATCTTGCTACATATTCTCTGAAAGATTCTCCTTTTCTTTGTTGCATATTCAATAATGTTTGTACTTTAAGATAACTTTCTTGTTCTTTATTTCTACTATATCTTTCTTTTAATGTATTTATAATTATTTCTACTCCATTTTCTGTCCATATTTCTTTATCATTTAAGGACATAATGACTTCTAGTGGTTCACCTGCTAAACCTCCTATTATTTGTGCTATTTTCATTTTTTCTTTTTCTTGAGATACTTCTCTCCATATTTTTAACTTAAATAAATATTCTTCAAAAGATTCTTCTTTTTTTCCACTAAATTTAGGTATTATTAAATTCATTTTTCTTTCTTCATTTGTTTCTCTTTTTTCTTTACTATCCATTAGTTCCTTTATCATGTTAGTTAGTTTATCCAATGTTATTGATAAAATTTCTTTTGCAGTTTCTTCCTCTTTTGACATTTTGTTTGTTTAGTATAATAGATGTTCTTTGTATATAAAATGTTTAAAGCAAATAAAACTTACTATTTATTTCTCTATTCGACGACGATCTTAAGGTGCATCTCTCAACACTTCGACGGCAGATGTTAATATATTAATGTGTAGATTTTTATTCTATTTCTTATTCTTCATTATCATTTTTCATTAATCTTCTTTTATTTCATTTTTTGTGATCCTTTTTATTTTATTTTGTTATTCTTTATTTTTTATTTTTTATTTTAATTTTTGTAAGATCCTTATTTTTTTATTTTGTTGCTCTTTATTTTTTATTTTTATTTTAATTTTTAATAATATTTAAATAGTATATTATTTTATCTTACAAATTAATTTATTTTACTAAATTATATACAAAGTTTATATCTAATTATTCTAATAATTTTATATCATCTTTTCTAAAAAAAAAAAAAATAATTAAAAAAATTTATCATATATATATATATATATATATATATATATATATATATATATATATATATATATATGTCATATGATATATATATATATATAATATATATATATATATATCATGTCTGTTATCTTGTTGATCAGAGTCATATTCTGGGTTCAACTTCTATCTCTTTTTCCATTTTGGAATTGTTATCTACATTTTATATAGTTTAATAGAAATAGATTTCAAGCAATTAATAGCAGATTATAAAACAGAAAAAGAAATATTTCTCTCTTACAATTTGCAATTTAAATAATTTAGACTAAAATCTAATTTAAGGAATTAAGAAACGATTTAAAAAATATTTAATTTTTTGTTTTTTAAATTAAAAAAATCTGAGGGAGGACTCATGACTAATGATCGTGTAAAAGCTTTTAAAGTTTATTACAACTCACTTTGACCTTTTTATGTTAACATATTATCATGGAATGGTCTTGTTCCATGTTGAAATACTAGAAATAACTTGTAGGTCAGTGTGACATCTCTGAATTAACTGTGGGGTACTATATATCAAAAATATTATTTGAATAAATATTTTCATTAAAACAAACCGAGGCCAAACACCCCCCTCCCACCCCTGACTTACCAAATTTGTTTATATCGTGAATTTTGGTCCAGAATTAATTCTGAAATAGTAAGGTCAATTGAACCATAGGTTCATAAATTGTGACCTCATCAAATTTGAAGTCAAGACTGATCCTTACTTTTGACATTCCATAACTTTTTAAAAAGAAAAGTTACAAATAAAAACATTCTTCATAAAAATGAAATCTAGCACTCTATCACATGATCCATAAAATTTAACTATTTTTGCTAATCATTTTGATTAGATATATACAGTTGACTGGGGTAATTTCAAAATAGAAGTGTGAAATTTTTAAAGCTTGGTGCAAATAAGGTTTAAAAGTACAAAAGTAAACTAAAAATATTTTTAAACAAATAAAGTCTTGATCACAAAAATTAGGTGGGGCAATTCCAAAATATACGTATTAAAAAATGCAGGAAATATGTATATATAAAGCTACAATTAGCTTGAACTATGGCATCTTAATGCTATTAAAAGTAATATATTCTCTTATGACATCTTTTGTGTCATTATATGAGATGACTCATCAGGGGGTTGGGTCAATTTTCATTCTTGCATTCTATATATATATGTTATATATTGTATCTGGCTGAAATTTTGACACATATGTGATGGTGTATACCTCGTCATAGACGAAGTTACATGTGGCTGCATCCCCAAAAGGGGGGATGCAGCCCCCTTAAAGTTTTATAATGCTCTTTTAGGGTAATCTATGTTAGAGAGTTTGTGTACCTCTCAAAGTTGGTATACTTGATGTGGATGCTGTCACCGTCATAGATGAGGTTGGCTGCAATCTACAGGTGCCACTACCCTAGTAAGTTGTTTTTCTGATTTAAAATGGCATAAAATGGTAAAAGTGCTTATGTAATAGAAAGGTTAAGAATCGTCTGGTTCAACTCCTTATATGTTAGTGCAGAGTACAGCTGTCAGACCGAGTGACTTGCTAATTTTTACATTGATCAATGGATTTTGATATGATCAAAGTACAGGTTTCTAAAGTAGAGGAACCTTATTATTTTGAGATCGGTGAGACATTTGGACTTAACCCTAATGCCCCGCAATGAAGTGCATTGCATTTTGGGAGAAAATTTTGATAATCCCAGGTACATAAATGTTGCTGTGACTCTGTAATAAAGCATATTATATTAATAAACTTTATATGTATACATACCTTACAAAATGTACTTTTATACTGTTAAAATTCAGATTACCATGATTTTGGAGTTTTAAAATTTTAACCTTGCAATATTAAATTTAAAAATTTTAATAAAAATTTTTTGAAAAGAAAATTTAAAAATTTTCATTTTGTTTTAAATTTTTGGTAATAGTAGGGCAGAGGGGTGTCACTCCCAGTTTTTATAAAAATCATAGGATATAGCTACTCTACAAAAATAATAATGAAGAATAATGAAAACGAAAATCAGCGCTCTTTAGGAAAAAAAGTTACAGCCTCTCAAAATTGTTAAAAATCCCACAGGATTATCTTATATAAATAAAAAATAAAATAAAAATTTAAAAATCACAGGAAATAGGCTACTCTAAAAAAAATGATAATGAAGCTTAAAAAAAAGTTGCAGCCTCTCAAAGTTTAAAATTTTCCTATAGGCTATCTTATAAAGAAAATTAGTGGGCCTCGTGTTTGTTTTATGGCCATCCTAGTTCAGGTTATGATAAGATTTGTTAAGTATCCATAGATTTTTTCTATGTATATACACCTAACAAAACATATCATAACCTGGGTAATAGTAGACTAGAGGGGTGTCATCCCGATTTTTATGAAAATCATAGGATATATATATATATTTACTAACCATATAGAATAATAAATAATACCCAAAACGAAAAATCGGAAGTCTCTTTAGGAAAAAAGTTCCAGCCTCTCAAAGTTGTTAAAAAATCCCATAGGATTTTCTTCAAGAAAAAAAAAAAAATGAAAAAATCACTGGATATACTCTAAAAAAAATAATAATGAATAGTAAAAACAAAAATGATTTAAGTCTTAGAAAAAGTTACAGCTTCTCAAAGATGAAAATTTTCCCATAGGCTTTATAAAAAAAATTAGTGGGCCTCATGCTTGTTTTAGGGCCATCCTAGTTCAGATTATGATAAGATTTGCTAAGTATAGATAGATTTTCTCTGTGTACCGTATACCTAACAAAACTTATCATAACCTACTATAGGGGCATGAAATGAGACCTAACCTTGATGGATCAAAAATGAAAAGTCTATAGCAGTTTAACAACTTGAGAGGCTATAACTTTTACAAGAGCTTTCACTAAGAGACGCCATTTTCATTATTCTTCACTTATTTTTTAAGAATATAGCTATATCCTGTAATTTTTATAAAAATCGGGGGCGACACCCTTATGCAGCACTACTATTACCGGTAATTGTTTAGTTTTGCTGACAAGTTCACATACATAGTATATTAAAATTATAAATATTTCTATTTACAAAATGGTTTTAAAAATTATTTATTTTTTTACGCATTTAAGTTTATTTTGTTAAAAAAAAAAAAAAATTTAAACTAATGGGTAAATGGGTACCCCAAGGGTAGACTGCCCTGATAGCAGGAGTCGTGGTCTTGGCCTTCCGGGAACCAAAGTAGACTATTTCCTCCAGGGAGTGGGAGGGTATCCGAACCCCCCGTTTCAGGTAGTGTTGGGTGTCGAAGGGGTTCTCCACCCCTCCCCTATGGGGTACAAGGGAAACGTTCCCCATCGGTTCCTTGTCGGCTTGAGCCCCTAATGGCTGTGATATATAGAAAGATATATATATATATATATATATATATATATATATATATATATATATATATATATATATATATATATATATATATATATATAGTTATATATATATATATATATATATATATATATATATATATATATATATATATATATATATATATATATATAGATTCCCATCGTCTCTCACAAACTCAGCGCAAGTCGATCTAATACCGACTCACGCAGCTTGTTTCAACATACTCATAAAATTTTCTACTGGTCACAATCTTAAATTTTGCTCATATATATATATATATATATATATATATATATATATTATAGTTATATATATGAATATATATATATATTTATATATATATGGACAATGTTTACTTTCTTACCTATCAAATCGAGTACATTTGAAATATCGAAATATTTGAAATATAGATACATTTGAACTATTAAAAGCCAGGATAAATACTGGCATTTGAAAGTTGAATTTTAAATTTAGTGACGCAACTTATATATTTATATTTAGCGAAGTATATATATATATATATATATATATATATATATATATATATATATATATATATATATATATATATATATATATATATATATATATATATATATATATATATATATATATATATATATATATATATATATATATATATATATATATATTAGGGATGTACCGATACCAGAAAAGAGGCCGATACCGATACCGATACTCTATTTTTTTAGGTACCGATACCGATACTTTAATTAATATAATAAATACACAGTAATAAGATAGAACATTTGTGTACTGCTAGGCAACTCAGGATTGCATTCCCTGTACAACAAATACTTAGTCATTTATTTCATATTTGGTTGTGCCCAAGTATATTTATTTTATAAATTAAAATAGTACCTCAAAGGAATAACAAATGCAAATATAATATTAATAACTTTTTTATGTTTGTGTTTATTCAAAAAATATTCCATTTCCATTTTCCAGTAAGTATTAACAAAGTTTAGCTACTAGCTTTTATGTTTTAACATTATTACAATTTACAAGAAGATTCTTTAACTAGCTACAATATAAAGAATAAAAATAATGAAAGAAGAGACCTCAATTAATCAGCCGAAAAGATAAAATAAAAATCAAACATGACATAATAATAATATACTCCTTTAAGATAAAGATAGATATCATTCAATACTCAAATTCAAAAATTCTCAAATTGTGATGCAAAAACATTAAGCTTTCACTGGTATCTGGCGAGAGCCTGTTCCTTTTTGGGGTGTTTACGTTCCCACCTACACTAAAAATACGCTCCTCTCGACTGATGAGGGAGGGACTGATAAATATTTGCTTGCAAGCACTGATAATAATGAAAACCTTGGCCCATTTTCATGCCACCACATGAAAGGATTCTCTTCTTCCGTAGGCAGCATCTCCATGTTTTCAAAGCCTCATCTCCTCTCTCACAGATTGCAAATTTGAATTATCTTTGCTCCTTTGATTGACTGGTCTTCAGTCTTTTTCGACGAGGTTCCTCTTTGGTGTATCTTTGAAGGTGAAATTTAGATGTAAAATGTAATGTCGGCCATGAACTTATCAAAGTAACATATCCAAATCCTCTTCATCTTCAGTAGGTTTATTTGCTGAAAAGCCGCCATCATCATTATCAGTTGCTGATAAGGCGGCTTCCACTTCTGTGAATCTTTTATTTGTCACGCGAGCAAGTTCCCTCGGTTATGTCATTTAAATGCATTCTAGAGTGGTTCATCGTCGGAGATGCCATTCTTGTGGGGTTTCAGCTAGCTTAAGGAATTCCCTTATTAGAACCTTTCATATATCAACTAAGTTTATTACACAATGGAACAAAAAACAGTTTGTTTTTTTGATTTTTTTTTAGTTTTTTTATACAGTTTTTTATGCAGATTCCAAATATGTTTTTAGTTTTTCTCTAGCATTGACTGTTTTTATGTTGCGATGGCATAAAAAATTATTGGCATATTCATTTTGTAGGGTGCTACGTAAATGTTTATAAAAGTCAGTTGCCATTAATGTTTTATGGGGATTGCATGCTTAAGAACTGATTTAAATATATATAGCAGCAGCATATATATATATATATATATACAATTTATTTGTTATAGAAAGTATGTGGTTTAAAAATGATTTATATATATATATATATATATATATATATATATATATATATATATATATATATATATATATACCATTGTTTAACTACATTCTAGTGCAATGATATAATTGAAGGTGAGGTACCAAACTTAAATATCTTTTATAATTTTCAGAATATTAGTAATAATATAATAAACATTTGTAAAATTGCAAGTAGACAGTGTAAAACGTTGACAGATTCGTTTTGTTATGTGGATATTATGCTAGTTCTAAGCACATTTCCACTAAAATTGTGAAGGGAACCAAGTATTGGATAGCGCACAGGCTCTAGTTTGGTATGCCTATTGGTGATTAAGATAAGCACTGGGCACCTCATTATATGTGGAAGTTGTAAAACAACCCAAGAATGCCTTTGGCTATTCCCAAACAAAATATGACGAGAGCCAACGAATCACTACAATAACTGCCTTTGGCATTGCGAATATTACAAAATATGGAAAAGGTAAAGGAAGGCAATCTTTTCCATACCCAGATATTCCTCATCCAGAACCCTAGCGTTCCTCATAATGAAAACTAACCTATACCTTCACCACCCCTTCTGTAAGTAAAATTGTTTTATGACAAGTTCATGATATATAAAAGAAGAAACTGTATGTTTCCTCAAATATATGTAGTAAAGCTATATATATATATATATATATATATATTGTTACAGATACAGAATATATATATATATGAGATATATATATATAAGGCTATATATATATATATATGAGTATATATATGTTATATATATATATATATATATATATATATATATATATATATATATATATATATATATATATATATATATATATATATATATATCAGTTTTTTTTTTTTTTTTTTTTATAATATTATGATCTCATTGAAAAATGCTTAAATATGCTTAAATCCTTTTGAAATTTGAAAGGGTACAGATGAGCATAATTGAAAGTAAATGCTTTGGTGTGCATTCCGTAATGTGGTTCAGGGATTTTTAAGAAATTGTAAAGATCCAAATTACAAAACAGCCGATAAAAATGCTCATTGATTGTTAAAAAAATGGGATGCCGTATGTCATTAAAGGATTTTTTTTTTTTTTTTTTTACAGTTGTCACCACCACTCACGGCGGAGCCCTATTCAAGGAGGGGGTGTTACACGCCTTAGAAGCTCACCAACTAACGCAAATTGGCCTAGATGAGCCACAGACGGCAAGCTGAAGTGAGGGCATTAAATCCCATATGGAAGTCATTACAGAAGATGAAAGAGAATTCCACAGAACAGAGGTGGCAGGAAAGAAGGAGGCACCGCAGCGAACTAGCCTGGGGTTACACAATATCCACACAAAACTCATGCACAGACACAACACCCCTTGTTACGAGGGCGCTGTAAAGGTGGTGGTACGCGTTAGTGATAAGTTCCTCGAGCACTTGCCGCTGCGGTACCTATAGAAGAGATAAAGCACCAACTCGCCCGCAAAGATAGAGGGTCAAGTGAAGTGGAAAGCACAACAGAACAGTTTACAAGTCTTTTGGCCTTTGACTCGTCTCCATTCAAAAGGCCGGGTGAAACTAGAGCCCCCCAGATATTAGAGCAGTACTCATACAAGGTCGGATGAGGCCTTTGTATAGGCTGGAGTAACTGAGAAGAGGAAAAAAGTCTCGCAGGCTAAACAGAACTCCCAGTTTCTGAGGCCGCCCTAGCAACCGTGTGATGTGAGGTTTCCAAGACATTTTTTGTTTATGTTAAGGCCAGTGATGTTTATATTGTCAACAGGGAGACGTGAGAACCGTCGAAAAGAGATAGGAAAGTTTGAAGGTGTTTTTAGTGGGGAGATTAATAGAAGTTTAGTTTTTTAAAGAATTAAATTTCACAAGATTCCCACCCGAAATTCTATCCAGATCTTTGCGAGAATAGAATCGGAAAAGATTAAGACGAGAGGCACCAGAAGTAAAAGAGGGAGCAGAATTGAAAATGAGAAAGAAGAATGAAGGGCCGAGTCATCGGCATACGATTAGTGGATAGAATTAGATGTGCAGGTGAGAAGATCTTTAATGGAAAGGTTATGAATAAAGTAGGAGATATGACAGAACTCTGAGGAACACCCCTATTTGACAGAAAAGAAGAAGTCGCCCCGTCAACAACAGCCGATACTGAGCGATTTGAGAGAAAAACTAGACATAAGTAAGAAAAGAGAAGGAGGGAAAACCTAAAGTGGAAAGGGAGCTCCGAGAGCAGTGACCTGTGTCAATGCTTTGGATATGTCAAGCGCCACCACGTTAGTCTCCCCATAGTTCTTGAGGGCGGAAACCATAAATCGGTAAGATAGGAAAGTATATCACCAGTAGACCTCGAGCGCCAAAAACCGTACTGGCGATATCGAAAGAAGTGAATGAGATTCCAGATGATCTAAGAAATGAGAGTTGAGAAGGGTTTCCCCCAAAGATTCCTGACAGAATGCGCGGGAGCTATAGGGCGAGAAGTTAGAAGGGATCCGAGCTGCTACCTTTTTGGAACTGGTTGGACATGTGCGTGCTTCCAACAACACTGAGGGAAAGTATTAGTATTGAGACATAGAGTATATAGTTTGAACGAGGGGAGGGACCAGCACGGAAGCACACTCAAAACACAGGGAGGAATGCCATCCGGCCACCCGCCTTCCTAACGTTCATAGATTTCAGGCCCTATGCACCTGATCAAATGTAATCACAGGTAGAGGCATAGGACACAAGAGATAGTAGAAGGAGGGGAGGAAGAGGAGGGGCCTGAATCATCCAGGGTTGAGTTAGAGGAAAATAGAGGCCGAAGAGATTGGCTTTTCCAGTTGGAGAAGAATTAGCAAACAGGATCATCAGAACCATTAAGAGGAGGAAAGGCAGATTTGGTGAAGTTGTTAGAGATATTTTGGCAAAATACCTGAAAGATTTGTCAGTAGGAGATCCAAGGAGGTTAGCTCGTTGATGAAAGCCCGCTTTGCTCGTCGGCGTATCCCTGCAACGATTTCTAGCTGAATGAAAATTAGCAAGAGTGATAGGAGAATCCAGAATTTTTCCATTCTCGATTTCTCTGCACTGCTCCTAGCCTGAATGGCCAGAGAACAAGTACGACGAATCATGGATTATGAGGAGAGAAAAATTTAGTCGAAGAAGGAATGGACCTGTTCATCCCATCAACGATTACAGCTTCCACCTTGTCGGCAGAAGCTGAAGCGCCACCAGAGTCAAAGCAGTCATCCCACTATAGTCAGCGGAAGCAACGCAAGACCCCAATCGATATTTTCAATGCTGCTATTTACCCGCATTTGGACATTTTTCGAGAGAATTTAGGGGATGTAAGTGAAGAACATGGTGAAAGATTTCACCAGGATATTCAGACAATGGAAAGGCGATACCAGGGACGTTGAGATAGTGCCATGATGGGTGATTATATGTGGGTTTTGATAAGAGAAGCCAAATCGATTCACAAGAGAAAAACACGATGAACAAAGCACTTTTAAATGCAAAGTAAGCATGTTTTTGGTATATTAAAGCATTGACTTATATTTTGGGGATATTAGTATGCATCTTATCAAGTAAAAAGTCTTTTTTAAGTTACTGTTCGTAAATTTAAACCTTCAAATAAAAAATTGTAATAAGTACCTACAGTGTAAGCTCATTAACAAACCTTAAAAATTCCAAAACTTAAATATTGCAATAACTCTCAAAATATCGATGATAGAAAAAAATTAAGGTCATTTCTGTGTTCAGCTTCAAAAAATATATATGATTCAATAAAAAAATAAAAAGAAATTTTTTTTTGTTACATAGTGTTATTGAATCTGAAAAGTTTATCTTAAGTTTTCAACAGAAAGTAAGAAGAGTCGTCAAGTATCGGCCATATTAACCGATACCGATACCCCCAAAGGCCGATACTGCCGATACCGATACTATCGGTACATCCCTAATATATATATATATATATATATATATATATATATATATATATATATATATATATATATATATATATATATATATATATATATATATATATATATGGGCGCTAAGACGTTTACGCAGCATCGATTTGGCACAGATTTGTGCCAAATTTTGTATATGCAGCAATGGCAATGGAGTATTTACCCTTTTAGGGGGCCTGCCATGGGGGACGGAGGGGGATGTTTCTCCTCGGAGGGGTCCCACTAATAATCAAAAGACCGGTGAGCTGGGCTCCGAGACCATCCCAGGAGGGAGATTGTCCCCCATAGTCCACCTTAGAATACAGACCTCCGATTCCTGACATCGGGGTGGTCTACCCGTGGTATTCGTTAGTTTTGAACACCCGAAAAATTTTATAAAAAATTTCCACTTGATTAATTTCACATTCTATATTGCATGCGATATTTCTTATTCGTCACAATTAATTGAAAATATTGCAAAAAACTTAAGTGCACAGTCACTTGAACAAATTTCGTATATGTCACTTACATCATTTTTGCTAAATACTAATAATTTACAAGTAAAAATATAAATTTATAGTTTAATTTTTTTTGTAAAACAAGTGAAGCTACTTTCGTTCATTTTTTGGTGTTTTTTATTTTCTTTAAATTTAACTTCTATTCACATTAAAATAAAAATTGTTTTTATAATCTTTATCGATATATAATCGATATACAGTAAAATCAACAATCATACGATAGGTAAGAAAAGTAACCTTTATATATATATATATATATATATATATATATATATATATATATATATAAAGTTATATATATATATGATATATATATATATATATATATATATATATATATATATATATATATATATATATATATATATATATATATATATGTTAAGAAGGCTTATAAGTGATCGGTTAGGAGGGGTGATTCGGTTCACTCTAAATAAAATAAAAATAATAAAAATAATGGGGTATTTTTTTCATTCATGACATTGCTGGATATAAGTATTTAGATCATATTTCTAGAAAAGCTGAGAGCTAAAATGCTATAATGATGCACCTTCGATATCTCGACTTAGTAAATGAGTTTTTTTAACTTCGGCAAACAGTAACAGACCGTAATTATTTTCAGTGATACACTGAGTGCTGGGCTAGCTCAGTGCAACCAAAGAACCAGTCGTTCGATAAAGTGGTCTGATCAACATTGTTTTTCAGACTAATGAGTTATTATGCTGACATTTAGTTACGCATACTCACTTAAATGTAATAAAGCTTATTTAGATTATGAGCCTTTTGAAAACACTTTAATAAAACAAATTAAAAATGGGCTTATGAGAGATCACCTTATTTATACCTTCACATGCTGACATTTTCATTTCATTACGACCCTCCTTAATATGATAAATACCACATATTAAGTGTGCTCAAATATAAAATTGAAATTGTTACGTAAAGACGAGCCTGAACAGATGGTCCCAGCCCACCCTCAATGGCGGGTCCTTCCGACGGTCAAAGCTGACTGGCGTTATTCAAACTTAATAAAACTTTATTATTAGAAGATTAGTTTAAAGATGATTTACGTGGCCTCTGTGAGCCAGACATATACACCCCGCCTCCGACGCCATATATATATATATATAAAGATATATATATATATATATATATATATATATATATATATATATATATATATATATATATATATATATATATATAGCGTCGGGCGGTGTGACGTTGGCCACTTTAGGTATAATTGGTCTCCCACTCTCCCCCAATACACTTTTTGTAAATTTTTTTTTAAATCACGCCCTATAGTCGGTACAAAAACACAAAAACAATAATAAAATTTTAATACAAAGCTTTATTAAAGCTAATAACGCTTGAGTCAGCCTTGGATCTGAGGGTGAAGGATCATTTCATTGAGGGTAGTGACTGACCATCTGTTTAAATTGCCTTTACGATGATTTCACTCTTATATTTTAATTTTTACTAATATAAGTAACTGTTTATCATAACTAAAATTCGTAATAAGTAATAAAATGTCAATAATGATAAATAAAATACGAATATAAATAAGGTGGTCCGATTCACCCTCTCCCCGCCAAAATTTTTGACACTTTTTTGAACTCGTTTCTTTTTTTTATTAAAATTTCATTTTTTAAAAAAATTTTCACTTAGACATATAACTCTTTATTGCATTTAAATTAATATACGTAATAAAATGTCGTATATAACACGTAGTATCATTTAAAATAACAACACGAGATGTCCGAAAGCCACCCTCCATCACTTTACGGCGGGTGAATCGACCCGTTAGCCCCGTTTGCCACTAATACTGCTTGAATCAAAAATTTACTTTTGCCAGTTTAAAGCTAACATACCCGAGTGTATCCACTAAAAATAATTAAAACCGATCCACAATTTTTCATTTTATAACGAAGTTAAAAACTCACATTTTTCCAAAAGTGAAGTTCTATTGAAGGAAATTTTTGCACCCTAATTTCTAACATTTTTAAAAATATAAAAACCTTCTAGAAATAAATATGATCTAAATAAAACTTGTAGTACTACTGCTTGATATATAAAATGAAATAAAAAAATTTTTTTTTTTAATTATTTTTTTTTTATTTAGAGGACCGAATCACTTTCCTAAAGATGGCCCTATCACCTACCTGCACGCCATATATATATATATATAGAGTATATATATATATATATATATATATATATATATATATATATATATATATATATATATATATATATATATATATATATATATATATATATATATATATATATATATATATTGAAGTGTAGTGTTATTATAAGGAAAAAAATTATTTTATTATTACTTATTATTATTTATTTTATTTATTATTTTATTACTTATTATTATGTTTTCTCGAATTTATTTTATTTTTAATATATAAACGTAAACTATCGATTATTGAAAATATTAATACAATCATATATAAAAATTGGAACAAAGCACGATAGGCATATCCCTAAAAAAAAAAAATGAAAATTAACCGTTTCAAATTTCGGGTGTTTTTTTATATTTTTCTTTAAAATATATGCGTAAAATACACGAAAATCCGTAAAAAAAAAACTTCAAATAATTTTTTAAAACCATTTTTGTAAATGAAATGTTTATAATTTTAATATACTATGTACTGAACTCATATATCAATCCTAATATTACCCTATTACCAAATATTCATTTGGTAAAATTGAGAGTATATCCTTTAATTTTTATAAAAATCACAGGATATACCTACTCTAAGAAAACGAAAATGGGCAGTCTCTTTAGGAAAAAGTTACAGCCTCTCAAAGTTGTTAAAACTCCAATAAGATTTTTTTATAAAAAAAATAAACAAAAAAAATAAATAAAAAAATTAAAATCACAGATCACAGGATATACTCTAAAAAAATAATAATGAAGCATAAAAAAATTAAAATGATTTAAGTCTTTGGAAAAAAGTTACAGCCTCAAATTTTCCCATATGTTTTTTTCTTTTTTTTGTCTAGGTTTTTGATTTGTTGGCATCCATGATTTTCTAGTGTATACCTTTAACAAAACATATCATAACCTGGACTAGAGGGCCTGAAATGAGACCTAACCTGGATGGATCAAAAATGAAAAGTCTATGAGTTTTAATAACTTTGAGACGACCACGTTTGATTTTTCTATTCTTCATTATCATTTTTTTAGAGTATATCCTGTGATTTTTATAAAAATCAGGGGTGAAACAAAATACTTCAAAGAATTTTTTATACCATTTTTGTAATTTAAGTTTATAGTTTTAATATAATGGTTACGTAAATATTTGTCACCTCAGCTACATAGTTACCAAATAAATAAATAAATAAAATAAATTGAATTTACCCACCCAGATAAAAAGGAAATAAAAAAAAAACTCTGTAATTGTGGTCCAGTGTTCACTTGGGTTCATGTAAATACTGTATTAAAACTATAAACATTTAATTTACACAAATGGTATTAAAAATATTTTCGTTTTTTTTACAAATTGAAGTACATTTTATGTTTATATTTTCAATAAAAATATTAAAAAAAGCTAAAGCTGAGAAAACCATCACTTCTGCCAAAGAAAGTCTGGCTTCTCTCACCGTGCTAGGATAAGAATCATTGTCGAATTTTTGCAAAGTTGAAATAAAAGCCGTTTTCACTTCAAAGTAACGTAAGTCGTAAGAATGTGTTAATTCAGTTTTTAGCACGAATGCATAATCGAACGATTGTTTACAAATTTTTGATCAATCGTTCTGATGGAGCACCAGGTTTCCTTGGAATAAACAAAAAAAAAAAATAAATAACAAATTGCTTTATTATGGGGTCACTGATCAACCACAGATGGTTTACCGATTTTGAAGAAATTTGTTAATTACAGAATGAAACATTCATCACCAACGCCGCAATCTTGCTTGTACCAGTTAATCTTTAAATTCAGTGCTAATGGGATAACATCTATTTTCTGAGTGGCATTTTTCAAGTTCAAAAAATTCCTAAGCCCAGGTTGGAGTTAATTGTAAAAGTTTTAAAATTTCTTAGTGGGCAAGCTTTCCTGGAATTATGCCAGAAGCTTGCCACTAAACAATTTTCTTAAAAGACTTAACTTTACTTAACTTTACACTTGAACTTAGAAATTTTTTTCAGAAAATATACACTGATTCAAATATAGAATAATACCACCACGGGAAATAGCAACCTTACATAATTTAGGAAATTCCTTACAGCATTTGGTCCGAATTTTGTGCTAAATTTGACAAATGATCTGCACTTTAGAAATTTCGCTAGCAAAAGTGCAAAATCGAAAACGCCCTTAAAGTAGTTTTCGTTGTTTGCATTTGTCCTTACGAAACGTAAGAAATGCTAAAGTTTGCGTTCGTTTTTGTCAAATTTAGTACAAATCAGGAAATACCATCAACGTAAGGAATTTCAAATCGGTAAGCCGTTATCCGTGTTTGCCGAATTTAGAAAGTGCTTTCATGAAAAAGTAAACAAGCAAGATGGCGGCGTAGAGGTCCGTTTGATTTGATGAATGTCATTCATAAAATTAGCTTTAAATATAATTTCTTCCAAATCGATAAACTCCATCACAATAGTTGACCAACTATTTGTAATATAAACCATTTTATTTTTTTTATTATTCCTGTTTATTTCAAAACCACGTGCTTCATAACAACAGCTGATCAAAATATGTAAGCAAACGTTCGTTTATGTACAAAAGTTCAAAGCAAAACTGGATTAGCATTTATCGAGCTGCAAAGCAATTGTAATAAAAACAATATGGCTAGTTTCAGCTGTCGATAAATCGATATCCCTAAAACTGTGGTGCATATGAAATACAAGCACATGTGACTAGCTATTATTATTATTATTATTATTATTATATTATTTTTATGAAAATCACAGGATATAAGATGCGTTTCCAGAAGCCCGACTGCAGCCCGGGTGGGCACACAGGCGCACATGCATCGTTTCCAGAGCCTGTTTGCGCACTTCTACGTCACGTAAACGTCACAGTAAGGCGCCCGTTGTTAAATCCTCGATTTCGGGAATTAATAAACGGCGGGCTACGTGGAAGAATACTTTGTTTCTAAACAAATCTTTTTACAAAACATGTGTCGGAAATGAGTTGCCAAAATTTTTTAATATTTTAGTTAACTTTTGTATTAAGGATACTAATATATCGTATCATTTCATAAAATAGATACATATAAGTATAAGAAAGCGGATTGTTTTACACTGCCATTGACCACGGGCGCTCGGCCGCTCAGGTACCAAATTTTTGCTCTCTGATTGCCAATGCACCATTTTCACCCGAAGCGTTTCCGAGTCGTTTTTGCACACGGGCTGCACTCGGGCGGGCACACATGCATAGTTTCCAGAGCCCGTTTGCGCACTTCTACGTCACAAGTCAGGCGTCCGTTGTTAAAATCCGATTTCTGTACATAAACGGCGGGTTGAGCGGATGAATACTTTGCTTTACAAACAAAATCATTTTACACAACCAGACTTGGAACTAGCACAATTTTTTGACTAACCTCTGGACTTTAACTTTTTTTATTTTAAGGGTACCAAAATATCGTATCATTTGCAAAATAGATACCTATAAGTACAAGAGTATGTTATATATTAATATTAGCAGATATTTTTTAATAGCATATTTCAGTACGCGCTATTTATTAGGCCACACTCCAGGGTATTATTTGTATAGAGTATTATTGCCGAATTTTGGAAATGCTTCTGAAAAATGGCAAACAAGTGATAGAAAGTGAGCTCCAATTGGTATGCTGGAAGTTTGATTGAGACAATTTTCTTTAAAAATGAGGTCATCAAAATTCATAAACCCCATCACAATAGTTGATCAATTATTAATCAATATAAAACCATGTTATTTTTTTTTTTATTTGTTTATTCCAAAAACCACGTTCTCCGTCACGAAATTTTGATCAAAATAGAAACATACGTTCGTTTATGTACAGTAATTCAAGCTAAAAACTGGTTTTCACACCCGGCACAAAAGGGAACTTTAAACACCTTAATTAAGAAGACAAAGCTTTACTTAGTGCAAACTTTTCTTAGTAAGCTTTGTGAAATTCTGAAAATAAGTAAAAGTAGCATAATGAAGTTACGAGACGTGTAACATTAGGAAACCCCAGCCCTGGAAGCTGGTGAGAGCCTCAGCTGCAACCACCAAAATGGAGAGCAAAATGGTGGACTGTGGGAAAAAAAAAGGACACATGGGGGATCCTCGCTTGCTATAAGGGCTAGATATTTGTTACATTAGTATGGGCACCCTGCAGCCGCGACCATCTTCGAGGTTCACTAAGACGACGAATTTCAAGTAGTTCTAGAACCGCTGGTTCTAAACTAAGCAGTTTGGTATCACGACAATCCTCCGACCAATATTCCTGCCAACATGCGAGGAAGCCCCTACTTTAGTCGGGAGGTGCTAGCAGGATGGCATTAAAATATTATCGACAGGTAATTTTGAAGGGGCGGAGTTATAGGCCTGTCAGCCACCTGTTATCCAGGATGTAACACCACGGAGATATGGACCCAACAAATGTCAAAATGCTTGCGTCTTGTGCAATCAGCATACATAGAAACCTTTGATGCTGGTCCTAAAGGGGTGTCTTGGTCGTTCGATCTTGTAGTGCATTAAAGAGCCTTCGCGCACGACTTAGAGCTCTCCCGTGAATCCTAATTCGGCCGTAAAGACGGACGCGTCAGAAGGGAGAGTGTGGGACACAGTGAGGTCCGGAAAGACGCCGATAGCATCTACATTCCTCCCGACGCGAGTCACCTGGCGTGATTCACTGAGTGAGACGGGTGGTCTCCGGATTTAGATAAGGCAGACAACCTCATGCACACCACACGGGGCGGATACAACCAATAAAGAGGGCAGACATCATTGTAGTTGTATTGTAAAACAGCCCGCAAAGGGAGGTGGAGAAAAGGGAAGACAGATGCTACAACTTAGTTATACTTTCTAGGTAAGGTTACAAGGAACCCTGCTTACCATAAATAATCTTCCTGATATGGTGAAATGAATAAAAACTTCTGTTTTTATAGTCCTGATCTGTAAGCGAGAGATGTAATGAGGGAAAATAAATATTTCAGAGTGTAAAGGTCGGCAGTTTATGTTTGCATACTTTAGGGATTTAATCGGGGTTGGTTTTATATAGCTAGAATTGAAAGATTGTTGGAGATATTGTTCCCCTATGAGGTGGCACTTCCATAAGTAACTCATCCATACGTGATTAGCTTGAACATTGTGCTGCTAACGTAGATGCCAATGCAGCATCATATGTGACGACGAACGCAGGGAATCCAGTAGTCTTCATATAAGACTTAAAAGTGTGTCGATTCCTTTTTAGATTAAAAATCAGGACAACTTTTTAAGTTTAGGGAAAATGATGTGTAATTAAAAGTTCTTTTTTGAGTTGGACTAATTTGCAGCATAGAAATTTGAAGAACTCGTATAATATTTTGGGGGCTGTTAAAACACTTTTATTTTTTGGTCCGCTAAAAGTGAAGGAAATTATTTATTGTGCAATTTTACTACGATATAAATTTCTTTAAAAAAATTATGTTATGAAAACATACTCTTTGTGTATTGTGAAAATTCTATGATTGATGCTAAGATCTATGAACTCCGTATACGTTCCTATACGATTGTATTTGAAAAGAAAAGATACATGGCTAAAATAGTTTAATACTAATTCTTGTTTTTATAAAAAAATGTTATTACAATATATTCAATTTTTTATACATAAATCTTTTGCTAAAAAACTAAGAAAAGCATTTATTTTTAAAACAAAAATATATAAAATATATCCTCCATCACTCATACCACACACTTATATTAACATATGAGATATTTATAATCTTTAATGTTTGACATACTTCCGATCCGCAGTGCTGGGTAGTTGAATCTTGGTACATTCCTTTAGACTCGTTTCCACTCAAACACTTTAGAATTTTAAAGTTACCAACTCCGGCTCCAGCTCAATCATTCTAAAGATATCAATTAGATCTTTTTATTTTCATTTTATAATTACAAATGTGAGAAAATATTTTGATAGGAATTTTTTTTTTGGGCTCATTGGTAGCAACTACCAAGTCGTAAGCATTGGGCCACTGTTCCATCCATAACCAGATCGCTAGGTTAGAATTACCTAGAAAAATTCGTCTTCCTTGAATAACAGATCAAGGCACAACTTAAAAAACAAAAAAAAGAAGCTCCATCCACAACTTCATCTCAACAGCCCTGCTCGTGTATGTTGCCATGCCCAATCTTGTGTAATAGAATTCCAGTAACGTAAAGTATTAATTTATATTCAGCATTTTGTGAGTGTGTGAAAGTTTCCATATTTGTGCGTGTGTGCTCTTAAGTGTCCTTTGTGATCACATTCATAACTGCACTTCGAACATTTAAATAACTTACATTTTTCCATGCCTAAAGCATGTGTTTTTTAAGGTCTCCTTTCATATTACACCCAAACATAACAGTTACAACATTTATATGAATGTTTATGTTGCAGATTAAGCAATTGTGTAATTCTAAGCAACTTTGTCCAATTTAGCTTTCATAGCATGCATTCAGAACATTTAATAATTTTATCCCTGATGTTAAGCATGTGACTTTTAAAGTTTCTTTTTGTGATTACTTGCATAGGGGCACTTACGACATTTAAAATAATTTTTATATTCGTATGATTAAGAAGGGTGGATTTTTAGTACACTTTTATCATTAGATTCATAGCTGCACTCAGAAACAGTTTAAATAATTTTATGTTTGCATGATTAAGCATGTGGACTTTTAATTGGTGTTTCGCGTTACATTCATAATTGCACTCAGAACATTTAAAGTAATTTTATTATCATGCGTAAGCATGTGTCTTTGTAAGTATTGTTTATGATTTCATAGTTAGTTGCACTCAGAACATTTAATAATTTTTACCTCCTCCTATAAGCAGGTGCCTTTTTAAATGGGATTTCCGATTGGATTCATAGCTGCACTCACAAAATTTAAAGTAATTAATATTATCAAATTTCAATAAATTTCCAAACTTACTTGCGATTGCATTCATAGCTACATTCAGACATTTAAATTAATTTTACCTTTCATTCTTACGCATATTGTAAATTTAAAATTTCCTTTTCTATTACATTCATAGCTGCATTCTGAACCATTTAAGTAATTTCATATTTCGCATGATTAAGAATGTGAATATTAAAGTCTCCTTTGCGATTACACATGTATAGGGACACTCACAACATTTAAATAAACTTTATTTTTTATTTTTTTTTTTTTTCCCTTTTCCACTTCCTTTAACAATAACTTTATTTTTTTTTTTTTCCTTTCCACTCTTCGAACCTCTAATTTATCCCTCATCCGGGTGCAAACCTCAGACCAAAGGATGAGGGATTTTGTTTACCCCCCACACCCCTGAACAATGTGTCTTGGAAGTGGTAGAATGGCACCCCATATCTTCCGTGGAGCCCACATGGATTCCGCTCCAAGGCTATGGCAACTCGCCATCCATGCACGCTTCACCCGAATTCTCATTCCGTTCGTCAGTTCCCCGGTCACCCGAGCTGTTCAGATTCCCCCGAAACACCGACCCGTCGGAACTGGTCCTGTTTGTAAACCAGCCCAACAGCGTAAGCGAATCAGTTTGACGTACGGGAAATCGAACTTTCATAGCTCGGGAGACTACACCGAGAGACGAAAGAGAAGAATTCCGGGGAGAGGCAGATGCGCGGAAGAGCCACATCCGAAAACCTGGAAGGGTGGGAAGCATCCGCCTCTGGAAAACGGAATATGTCAAACACCACTCCAGTGCACCAAGAACCGGAGTTGCTGGTGTTTCTCCAGACCATTATATCAATTTCTCTCGAAAATTCGAGGTGTACGAAATTACCCTGATGATGGATAAAGTGAACTGTGGCAAGCATTCCACCCACCTGACAACCCCACACCTAATGTAGGGTCTGGTTTTCAACTTGATGTTAGTTGTTTCTTCGCCCTAGGAACTGCAGGGCAGGGCAGTATACCCTGCCAAACAGTGTCCAGAGAGCACCCCCACCAACGACAAGGTAAACAAATAGCTTTATATTTGCATGATTAAGAATGTGGATTTTTAATTGTGGTTTCTGGTTACATTCATAATTGCACTCAGCACATTTAAATAACTTAATATTACTGTGCATTAGCAGATGATGCTTTAAGTTTCCTTTATTATTACATTTGTAGCTGCATTCTGAACATTTAAATAATTTAATGTTACTGTGAATTAGCAGATGACATTTTAAGGTTGATTTACGATTGGATTCATAATTACAATGGGTACATTTAAACTTTCCATTATGCAAGACCAGATGACTATTCAACTCATCATTGCTTTTAAAATTTACATTTAAACTTGGGAAAAACTTTAAAACCTATTTTTCATGACACTCGAGAATTTCTGTTTCTTAAAGTTTTTTCCAGTTTTTTGTCTCCATTTTTTCTTCATTTATTTTAAACAAGTTTAGAAACATTTTTAGTCACCTCAAAATGCTGTTTTCTATTGTAACATAAAATTTATTTAATTTCACATTCAAAACTTGAAAAAAAAATCTCTTACTTCTAAAAAAAAAATCTCTTAAAATTCCCAATAACAATATCAAAATTTAGGAGCATAACATTAATAAGAGCAAAAAAGGAAATCTCGAAATGGACTCATGTAATTCGAATTCACAACAAAACTTGTAATAAATTGAAAAACACAAACAAGCCCATATCAAGGTGTATACCAAGTTGAAATTTTTAAATTCCCTGTTTTTTCCCTGTTCTTCCAAAATTTTCCCTGGACTAAAATAAATGATAAAAAAACATGCCATTTTATCTTTGTTATCAATTAAGCGAAAGTTTTGAAAAATGAAAGCCCTCCAGAGCCCAGAGCCCACCCTCTAACCATCCCAGTAAAGCAAATTTTTCTGGCCAGGCTTTCACAAATATTAAAATGACATCATACAATTGACATTTACAAGCTGCAATTTACATTTTGCATTCAAAATTTTTAAAACAAACTTCCAAATGTAAATATTACTTTTATTTATTAGCAAAAGTTATAAACACAATCAATTAATTTTCTAAATATCTGCCAAATATGTTTACCAGGTCCCTGGTTTTGCTTTCATTTTTTCCCTTTTCTTTTACTTTATTCAAAATAAAAATTACAAAAGCAAAACAAAAATATAAAAACATTTGACATTTTCTTTTTTCCAAAATAAAATAAAAATATTTTATTTCCTCCAAAACTAATAGCAAATCCCTATTCTAAACTAAACCTACTAAATAAGTAAGTACATTAATCTTAAAAAAAAAAAAAAAGTTATGACTGTTTAAGAAAGGCTATTTTCTCTTCTAAAATATGAAGTTGTTTTCAGTCTCTTTGACAATATTTCTCATAACTTCTCAGCCTCTTTAATTTCAGCTGCTAATTTCCTTTTTTTTTTGCATCTTCCAGAGTTTTCTGCTTCTTTGGCACATAGTTTTCTTTGTAAGTATGCTTTATACTCTGAAGAAGCATTGTGGCAGTATGACATCATCTACTTTGTAATACAATAATCAACTCCTCCAGTATTTTTCATTTCTCAGCAATAACGTCTTTTTAGCAACAAGTACTCTTCACGCAAATTTCTTGTAGACCAATGCTCCTTTGTGGAGAACCCCTCTCTACAGGGAAGCTTCCCATGAAAATAAAGAAAGAATGTGTTAAAAGTTATTCGTTTCATTGTCCTGAACGCTTACATTTTTTCTAAATTCCATTTCCTCCCTCTTGCCCAACGCCTTTTTTTTCTTCCTTCTCATAAAAAGGGTTATGAAGTTCACGGACATAGGAATTAGAAATCAAAAGTTCATAATCCTCTTTTAATTATATGTGACGACGAAGGATAACAGGTTGAAGTCGACTTGAAATCAATGAATTTTTTATTGACAGTTGGCAAAAAAGAGAATTATCTGAAAGTTGAATAGAAAGCATTACCTTCCGTGACAAACACGGTGACAAACAACTTAAGGCCTTTGTGATGGAATATTGATGAGGACTTCTTTCTACTAACTTCTGGAAAGTACCTGAAAGAATAATTTTGAATCTACTCTACATTTTTAAAATTTCTGGGGAGTTTGCAGCCTTCGAGGTGCTTTCCTAATTCACTCTTTTGCTGTATATGATACAGGTTTATATTTTCTGCATTTATGAAATTTTTTTTATCTTTAAAGTTAATTTCATTAAAACTTTGACATCTGAACAATAAATGTCCGGTTTTAGAATTATTTTCATTAAAGTTTTTTCTAAGTGACTGAGATCATCATACAAGAAGGGTGTCAATGGGTCTTCATGTTGAAACTTCAATAGAAATCCTCCCAACTGACGAGCTACTTTGGAAAAACCCCCACTTTGCATGTAATAAGGGATCTTTTAAATATGATTTCACCTTTCAAACACTTTGAATTTTTCAATTCCCCAGCTTCTTCCACGTACTTTCGAAGTCTTGGAAAGCAATCGAATGGCTGTTGCTGTGGTATTTACATTTTCAACCCATCTTATCAAACAAAATTTAGCAGGAAACTCTTCAAAGCCTGTTATTTTCATGAATGTTCCCCTTCTAGATGGAAAATCGTTAAATAAATAATAAGAAGCCCTTAAGTATTCTAATAAATCCCACTTTGTAGCTTTATGACCAGATTTGAGAGCTCCATGGACAATATGCAAAGAGCAACTTCAAATTCAATCCAATCTTGGGAGCTTCGAACAGGATATATTTAAATTCTGCTGTTCAACAAGACAACATTTTTCCAGTTGACATTAGGGTCCCTCCATTGAATACTTGTCACTTTAATGAGGTCAACAGCTAACCCAAGCCCTTGCTTGAAATTTTCCAAAAGATTCTCAGCTCGAGTGTCCGTAAGGAACTGAGAAGTAAGATAACAAGTGGTTGAGACCCGTAGTTAAGTCTTCAAACCTCACATGTATATCCATTTGAGTTCTGTAATTTTCTAAAGACTGCTCATCATAAGATATTGATATACAAGAAGTATTTCTCAATACACCTTGCAATTTTTCATAAAGTAAGGAGCTAAACAAATACACAATTATAGGAAAGTTTATCTTTGCTCACCCAAAGGACTGAGCTATCTGCGTGAATTCAGGAAACACCTGGAAGCAGTTCTGTTTGGCAATAATCTAAAGAAGCTCAATTGGAAAAACATAGCTTGATTAACAGGCAAACTCCACATTATTTCAGCTGTCTGTAATCTTTTTGCCTTTGCTAAAAGAGACATCAAGGTAGAAGCAAACTGATGCTCCCTGAGAACGAAGAACTTGGTGCAGAATTATTTCGTTTGCAAAAACTGTTAAGAATTTAATTGAACAGTACCCAGTACTTTGCTAACAAAATTGTTCATCATGTGCGGCGAGCTGGATTTTAAGCATTTAGTGATGGTCTTTGTTGTTTCTTGCTACTTGCATGACTTCTAACGGATGTGGATGGCATATAGGAAAGGCAAAATTCTTTCTTTGCAGTAGATGCACAAAGCGTTAATGTTCCGATTTCACTTCTCTGAGCCATTTTGACCATTCTGGATGTAGAGTGGAGTCCAGTCATTGTAAATTAAAACTGGCTTTATAATAGTTTTTGCCATCAAATATTTAATATTGATTATATAATACAAATTAATTCATCTGTAAAATTAAAAAAGAGAAATTAGTTAAATGGGCTGATACTGCAGAATGAATAAATTTTAATAAAATAATAGATAAAAAGATTCAATAACTCAAGAAGGATTTTAAATTCTTAGGCTAAGAAAAAAGTTGATATATAAATTTTTACTGAATTTGATTAAATATTGGACTTATCAACAATTAAATTCTAAGTACTAGGAAGAGGAGAATCTCCCTTTTCAAGTGCTCTTTACCTTTCTCCTCCTTCAAAGACAAAACACCTTTCTAACATCCCTTGAGCCAACTGAGTTTCCTCAAGATCTCCCTTTTTAAGAGAATTTCAAAGTCATATTGTGCTTTCACTATACTCTTAGGGTTAAGCAAATGATAAGGCAAAAATGATGTCTGCTGATATAAATTGAATAATGTTCTATTTTCCCGTGTTTTCCGTTTTCCCTGCACACATCTTTTTTTCATTTTCCCTGTGTTTTCCCTGATTTCCCTGTTGGTATACACCCTCACCATTTCCTCAGTTGTTTCTGGAAAAAATTTTCCCAAAAAATTTTGGGGAAATTTTTTAAATTTTTTTATTGACTATACAAAAAAATTATTTAAGTAAAAAGGATGTATCTTGCCCTGGTTTACAAGTCCTGAAAATTTGATGTTATTCT
>JABUQX010006505.1:15000-25348 GCA_015478945.1 Trachelipus rathkii | reverse complement strand
TAATCAATCTACTTCCTTGAGGAGTATCAGGTATTCTTTGATTACAAGAAGTTTGTGTTTCTACTACAGGATTCTTTTGTTCTTGTGGTGAATCCTCTGGTAGAACATTATGTTCATCATAAAAATTAGGGGGAATCCACGAAGAAGTGGTTGGAGATTCTTGATCATCTACCTGTCGATCTACTTCTTCAGGTTCCATACTCGTTCTTTCTGTTGTAACTTTCGGGGAATCCAATGTTTCTTGAATTGCATCTGGATTCCAAATCTCATCATTATCAAATGAAAAATGAGATTCTGTAATCTTTTCTACTGGAATTATCTTTACATTATCCCGGTGAACCGGAAATAATTTTGTTGAATTTAAACAAGAAAGCATAAGCTTATTTGGCTCCTTTATTTGATTTACAATAAAAGGACCTTCAAATCTTTTGTTCAATTTAGAACTTTGTTCTGGTTTCTTTACAGCATTTACAAAAACATAATCGCCCACTTTTAATTCTCTTTGTGTGGCATGTTTGTGTTGCTGTTCCATAGCTTAATTTGTTTCTTTTTCTTAGATTTTCTCTAGCTAAAATCTCATGCTTCCATCTTCACTACGAACATCTGACCTCATATCTGATATGAATTTCTATTTTCCGATTTATGTGTAAATGAAAGAGCACATAATCAGGCATCCGTAGGAAGTTCTCTTAATATATCCATGCAGGACAAAATGTGGAGATATCCAAAATGCGATCTATTATACGATTATGAATTCTATTTGAGCAAAAAGATAAGTTATTTGACCAATCTCATGATTGGATCACTTTACGAAATGACGAGAAATTTTCAATATTGCATAATCTTTTCAACACACCAATTTGACTTGGTGTAGGCAGAATATTAACCTTTTTTATCCTCCAAGCTTTACATAGCTCTTTGAAAGCAGCTGACGTAAATTCTGGGGCATTGTCTGAGGCTAAAATTTCTGGGCTCGAATGCCGACATATTACTCTTTCTTGTAAAGCTTGAGCAAATTCTTGGCTCGTTCTTGTCTTACAGGCGACTAATTCGCAGTATCTAGTCAAAACATCTCTGAAGACGAGAATGTGTTTGGCTCCTGAAATTGAACATGTGGGAAGTTTACCTATACTATCCACGTGTACTCTAGAAAACGGAGTATAAGGAAGAGGCCATCTGTTGATTTCAGCTTTTGGAGGTCTAGGACCTTTAACCTTAGCACAAGACACGCACTGAGAACAGTACTCCTTTACTAACTTACTTAAATGAGGAAAAACGTATCTCTCTCTAACTCGTTTTTCAGTCCTTTGCTGTCCTCCATGCCCACTTCCAAGTGAAGAATGGCACTGATCTATAACTGAGTAGATCATGCTATCTGGTACTTGTATTACATAAGGTTCTTTTCGGGTTGCATAGACAGCACTTTCTTATGGAAAATGTGTGGATAAGTCTTGGGGTTTTCCTTAGCCCACTTAACTAATTCTTTTAATCTAGGGCAATTCTCTTGTTCCCTATTAAAAGTTTCTTTCGTTAAGATAAAATCTTTTCTTGGTAGCATCGGTTTCTTTTCTCCTTTAAAGAAATAAACGTTTGGAGCTTTTGCTGGATGCCTACTCAAATAATCTGGCGGTATATTAGTCTTTCCTGTCTTATATTTTATAGTTGGTGAAAAACTATTAACAAACAAATTCCAACGGGCTAAGCGTCCCGTTTGTTGTTTGTTGCGAAATATAAAGCAAAGAGGTTGATTATCAGTTAATATGGTGATGGGATAACCAAACACCGTATTTTTAAACTTCTGTAGTGAGAAGACAACAGCCAAACATTCCTTTTCTATAATATCATAGTTGAGTTCACTGCCTCTTAACACTCTTGACACAAAAGACAACGGTTTTTCCTTGCCGTCATCTGACATCTGGTAAAGAACTCCCCCTATTCCATAGTCACAGGCGTCTGTACCTATAAAAAATGGCTTGGAATAGTCTGGAAAAGTTAACTGAGGTTGCACCACAAGCTTCTCTTTTAAGAGCTCAAATGCTTTTTGGTGTTCTTCTTTCCATTCAAACTTAACACTCTTCTTTATTAAGTTATATAATGGTTTCGCAATTAGTGCAAAGTCACTAATTAAAAAGCGAAAATACGAGAAAAATCCTAATAAGGATTGTGTTTCTTTAACACTTGTTGGAGGGACGAAACTCTTCATCGATTCTATCTTCGCTGGATCTGGTGAAATTCCGTCTCTTCCTATCTTAAATCCTAAGTATAACACTGAGGTTTGTAAAAAGTGACATTTAGTCAATTTAACTCTTAATTTATTATCTCTAAATGCAGTAAAAACTTTCCTTAAGTTTTCAAAATGTTCTGCCTTATTTTTACCCATGATTAAGACATCATCTAAATACACTTGGGCAATAGGTCCTAATAAATGGTTCAACGCGACTTGCATTGTCCTAGCATAGGTACTTGGGGCATTGCGGTGCCCAAATAATAATCTGGTTGGGCAGAATAATCCTTTCCTAGTACGGAAAGCCATTAATTTCTGTGTTTCCTCCTCGACTTCGAGGGAATGATAAGCGTCGATTAAATCACAACTAGTAAAAATCGTACTACCTCCTAGGGACGAAAATATCTCGTCTATTGAGGGCAATGGGTACACATCTGGGACGCTGAAAGAGTTCAAGTATCTATAATCTATACAGACTCTTGGTTTATTAGAGTTCTTTTTGGCCACCACCAGTAGAGGTGAACTATGTGGCGAATAGCAAGCTTTAATATATCCTTTCTTTAAAGCTGCATCTGTAAAATTATCTATGTCTTCCAGGTAGCGATGTGGAAGACGATACTGTTTTCTAAAAATGATCTTTGGAGCATCTGGAGTAAGTTCTATTTCAAACTTCTGTATGGGACATACAGGAACTGCATCATCATCTAGAGCAATAACGTCCTTGTATTCCATTAACAAATCTAGAAGTTCTTCTAAATGCTCAGGTTTCTGTAAAATAGAAACATCTGCTTCTTCTTTACTTAAATTATCTGTAATAATCTCTCTGTATGCATTCTTCAACTGTTTATCTGATAAATTTTCTGAGCAGGTTACTATACAAGTAGATCCTAACTGCTTATTCTCTGTAGCAATAGCAGTTTTATTCAAATTTTCTTCTTCAATAAGTTCCAAAATCGGATGACATTTACCTATGTTTTTATTTCTTCTTAAATAAAAAGGCTTGTCACTTAAATTAATATAACTCAAAATAACTTCATTGTTTCTAACTGGGCATACAGAGTTTGCAAAATATAATGGCCCTAAGGAAAAAGCAGGTGTTATTAAACACTTCTTTTCCAGTCTCAAATCTTCTTTACTCTCAGGTCTGACTTTCAAATACCCATAAGATTGAGCAGGTGCCATTGTTTCTTCTATTAATAGCAATTGAACTTCTATTTCTTCGTCTGCTATCAAAGGTCCTTCCTCTACTGGAGGAAGTTGTGAATTTTCTTTGTTCTCTTGAAGAACAACAGAATTTTTATTTATTTCTATCTTTGTGGGCTTCTTCAATGAGCCTTTAATAATTTCTGTCTTTGTAGGCTTTTCCAATGAGCCTTTAGTAATAACTCTCTTTGTAGGCTTTTCCAATGAGCCTTTAGTAATAATTCTCTTTGTAGGCTTTTCCAATGAGCCTTTAGTAATAATTCTCTGTGTAGGCTTTTCAATAATGAAGCCTTTATTAATTAATCTCTGTGTAGGCTTTTCAATAATGGAGCCTTTATTAATTAATCTCTGTGTAGGCTTTTCAATAATGGAGCCTTTATTAATTAATCTCTGTGTAGGCTTTTCACTTGAGCCTCTATTAATTACTGGTTTACAATTATCACTGTAATTGTTTAATTTAAACTTATTATTCCTATTGGAATCTTTTCTATGATTATTAATCATTTTATCTTTCTTAGTTATCTTTTCCTCTTGATTCATGAGAAAAAAGCTTCCTAACTTGGCAAAGATTTTAACTTTTATTTCGTTATCCTCTTCTTTAAGATTCAATTGCGATGAAGAAAGGTCTATTGTTATAGGTAGATTAGCTAAAATACTTGTACCTAATAAAATTCCATTCCAAGCTCCAGTACTTCCAGTCTTACACACTAAAAAGGTAACTGGGTAATACTGTTGGTGTAGCCTTAGAAGTAGATCAACTTCTCCTATGGGGTGGATCATCTGAGTTCCAATCCCTTGAACTATAATACTAGCTTCTTTAAGAGACAGTTTAAATCTTCCTTCTCTTTCTATTTCCTTTAATCTATCCAACGATATCAAACAGGTTGTGCTCCCTAAATCTAGTAGGCTATGAACTTCAACCTCGTTCTGACCTTTTGTTGGAGTCAAAAATATTGACAAAAAATAATGACATCCCAATTTTGGGGGTCTAATTCCTACACCAAAGAAGCTAGAGGTTACTATAACACCTCTCTTCTTTAAGCTTGAAGTATTTTCTTTAATTACTGTTCTATTTACCATTTCTTCATTTAAATCTTTGCCTGGAATCAAAAATTTTGTTCTCTTTCTGAGAGATCGGGTTGAAAAAACTGTTCGTTCTCTTCTTCTTCATCTTCAGTTCCAGATATTTCTTCATGTTCTGGATCTGCTTGATGATTAGAAATCAGATGAACTCTGGTTGTTTTCTTAGGACTCTTACTTTGATAGCTACGCTCATTCTTGTAAGAGTATGGCTTTCTGGTATTTGAATCATTTTTAATCTCGACTCTTCGAGCTTTGACCCCATTATCAAAATCAGTGGGGTTATTATATGGTATTACCATATTATTTTCATTCTCATTAGGAATCCATACAGGGGCATTCTTGCAATTAGACGTCGAACCCCGGGCATGGAATTTTCTACATACTCTACAATATGTGGTATTCCAACCACAGTTTCGAGAATGATGACCTAAAGATTCACATTTTAGGCAATAGTCCATGGACTTTATCTCTTTACTGGAGAGTTTCTTAACTACTCCCTTATTAAGTCTTATATTTGGAGAAGGGCTTGTCCTTTTCCCTGAAAATTTAGAAGTATTCTTTTTATTACCCCATTCCATGGTTCTGTTCCTCATGGAAGGGTTGTATGTAGTTCTTTCTTTTCTAACTTCACTATTATTAGTGCTATTGTTCTCTGTATAGAATACTCTAGCTGTATTTCTTCTATCTTGTTCAGCTCTATGGTTAGTTTGGAACAAGACTCCTTCTTCTATTTGACTAAGTTTCTCTAAAATTTCGACGAAACTTAAGTCTGGATTAAAGACTTTTAAGACTTTTTCTCTAAGTCTTCTATGATCTCTGAGCTCTTCCATACTCTCTAAAATCTTAGTCATAATTAAGATATTTATCTGTTGAGAAGTAAATCCAAAGGAAGTCTCTATATCTATGAGTTTTTTCTGATATTCCCAAAGGAGATTCTTCAAGTCCAACATGAATTCAGTAAGAGTTACATGTGGTCTCCTTTGAAATTTCATGAACTGTTTCAATAAACAGAAGATTGTCTCGGCTTTGTCTGGTTTGAGAAAAATCTTCAGTTGAATTAAGAAGTCTTCTAGGGTCTTACACCTCGAGAAGCTATTATCTTTAAGAATATATTGACGGGCCTCTGATGAGAAATCAGAAGAGATTGTAGTCTTAGCATAGTCTATTTTTTGTCTTTCAGTTATTAGGCCTAACGTGCGTATCTTCTCTTGCAACGTTGAAAGGTAATCCTCAAATTTAATGCCTACCCAAACTTGGGTCTTGGTGTTTCTTCCATACAATTTTAATTCTTTAGGCAATTCTGGAAGTGGAGGGGCATACGCAGCGTTGGGATAATATCCTCCATAAGGGGGTCCATATGGGTATGGATTGTAACCAGGTTGCATTGTAGGAAGGGGTTGTTGCCAGCCTGTGTAAGGTGGCTGCATACTTAAAGGATTATTTAAAGTATTTTGGGATGGTCCCCACGGATTCTGAGGTTGTCCTCCATATAGAGTATCACTTGCTTGGGTCTGTCCCCAAGTTCCACTAAACTCACTTCTATTGTTAAATATTTCTGTTTGGCCATTCCAGGAAGGATAAGTTTTCTTTTTATTTGAAGGGGGAGTGGCCCCCGATGCATTTAAATGTATATTAAAAGTATTGTCCAAAACATTCGTCTTTTGGAGCACCTTAGGTATTCTTGCTGTATTTTCTGTATTTCCTGGTTGATGCCAGTCCCAAGCTGTTCTCTGATTTGGGTTTAACGACATTGTATCAATGTTAGAAGGAGGTAGATATACTGGAGGAAGTCCCATATCCTTTTGTGTGGGTTCCCTTATCTTGGGTTTTGCTCCTTTTTTCTCTTCTGTTTTCTGTCCGTCAGTAGTCTTCACTTCTGTTACAGCATGTTCTTCATCTTGATTAACATCTTCTGTATTGTCTTCTTTACTGGTATCATCCATGTCCTCATCCTTGTTCTCTGTTGAATCATTATTTTCTAAGTCTTTATTATCCCCTTCAGCTCCTCCTGAAGCTCCATTAGGGTCAACTGGTCCGGCTATAGCCCTTTGAACCAGGTTGCAGAGAATGAGAAACAATGTTGAAAATACGAAGACTGTAAAGACTATTGGTTCAAACATAGTCATGATTAAACTTTAATTAATTCAAGTTAATCAAAAATAAAAAAAAAACTAAGTTCTTAAATTGATTTAAAAAAAAACTAAACTAAAGTCTCAAAATATTTTTCAAAGTTTTCTAAAAAAAAACACTAAGTTTTCAAAAATATTTTTCAAAGTTTTCAAAAATATTCAAACTGTTTCAAATATTTTTCAAAAAATTTTCTATGTTCAAAGAAAATATGTGAAGTTCTATTTAAATTCAAACAAAAGAATTTTAGATTAGTATTAACTTTTAATTAAATAATTAAAATTATTTTATTCGATTTTAATTATTAATTACTGTTTAAAGTTAATCACTATTAAATTTAAAAAATTAAAATTTAATCACTTTAGATTCTAAGTTCAGAAATAAAAATAATTTTCTTTTAAAATTATTTAAAAATTTCAAAGTTCAAAAAATAAAAATAATTTTCTTTTAAAATTATTAAAATAATTTTCTTTCAAAATTATTTAAAAAATATCAAAGGTCTATTTTCAAAAATAAAAATAATTTTCTTTCAAAATTATTTAAAAAAAAAATATCAAAGGTCTATTTTCAAAAATAAAAATAATTTTCTTTCAAAATTATTTAAAAAATATCAAAGGTCTATTGATAATTATATTTAATTAATTCTCTGTAATTAATTAATTAACAAACAAACTATTCCCTGGGCTCGACGATGAGTTCTTACAAAGTAAAGGCTACTTATTTGTCAATGCGCTGGAACTCAGGTCTTAAAAGCTCTTCAAAGTTCTTCAAAGTTGTTCTATTAAATATTTTCTAAGTTGGAATCAATCAATTTATATACCAACAAATTTATTTTTCCAATTCTGTTATAAATTGTGGCTTTTACAGTTTCTGTTGCAGTAGAATAATTTTTAAAATATTTTAGGTCAGAAAATAAATTTCCAATTTTTCTGTAGCTAAATATAACAATTCTGTTATTTTTTAGGTCAAAGAAAACAATTTCTAATGTTTCAAATCAAAAATATAATAATTTTCTGTATTTTTGGTCAATTTGGGCAATTTCTGGGCCGGTGACCTTTTTTGACCTTTTTCTGACCTTGTGACCTTTTTCTGACCTTTTGACCTTTGGTGACCTTTGGTGACCTTTGGTGACCTTTGGTGACCTTTGGTGACCCTTGGTGACCTTTGGTCAAAGTGACCTTGTCTGGGTGGCCTGGGCCTTGTCCAAAAGGTTTTACCTCACTTTGAAATTATAATTAACTTTCTCCAAGTTACGATCTTGATAATTAAAAAAAACTTATTTTAATTCACTCAAAAAAAGAAAAAAAAAACAATTAGGATTCATGGCTTTAACTAAAAACCGGATTAAAAAAAAACGCGTTAAAAAAAACAAAAAATTCAGGTTTTTTACACCTGAAAAATATCGCGGACTACGTCAAATATGATTAGTTTAAAATAATATAATGAAAAGGTAAAATTATAAATATTATTAATAAAAAAAAAACGATATATATATATATATATATAAATATATATATATATATATAAAACGATGTGTGTGTGTGTTGTTTGTGGCAAGAGAATAGAGCGCAAAAAAGGGAAAAGAAAAAGGGGGTAGAACTGGAGGAAGAATGAGGGGATAAATGGCCAAGATTGCAATCCCTCACTCTGGAGGCAATTCCCCATCCAATGCCGATTTCCCTTCCCTCCAACAATACTCCAATTCAGTGACTCTTTTTTCTTATCCCTTCCCTCAACTCCTTTACTAATTTGATTCATATATTATTGAATGAATATAACCAACTCATGCACACACCTATTTTGACTTATCATTTTTCTAACTTGTCGTATTGTATGCTGCTGCTGTTTTTGAACTTTAGTAATCTTCTACTAACTCTAATTACTTAACTAATGCTAATTAAGAAAAACGGTTTTTACTAAAATGATTCTCTAACTCTATACTATCATTTAGTAAAATAAAAAAAAAATTAATTAACCAAGTCTTAATTAATTATTTTAAAGCTATTAATTGCATATTTTTCTATTGTATTCTCTAAAGAACTTCCCTCTGAGGAACCGTACATAAGAAAAAAAAATGCAATTATTAATTTTTTGTATTATTTTTCTAGTAATTTTGCTTTAAAAAAAAAAAAAAAAAAAAAAAAAAAAAAAAAAAATTTTATTAATTAAAAATTAATAATTTTTTTTATATTAAAATATTTCTAAAAAAAAAATCTTGTTTTATTATTTTCACACTTTTCAGATTCTAAAGTAGCCCTTTTTCTATGGCTATCATGGGGAATTTTATCTGTCACCCATGTAATTTTTTGAAAACAATAACATATATGTTTTCATTTAAATTTTAACACCTTTTGTGTTGAAATTTGTACAATAATGAAACATACTATATATATTAAAACCCACAGGTGATAATATATTGCATGCCAAATGTACACAATTTCCTATTCTAATTTAAACTTTAGTGTAAAAATCTTTTTGTGTGAAAATATATTTCTGTACTTACAGTACTTCTATTGATTTTCCACCTTTAAAAGCTTGGTAAAGGTTTTGGATTTGGAGTTTGGAGTCCTCTAAAAGTGACAAAGGAGTCACCTCTCTCAAAATTGCTATAACAATTGGCTCTTGTAGACACAGAAGAAATATCCATAGATTCGTTTAGGCGCTATCC
This sequence comes from Trachelipus rathkii, assembly GCA_015478945.1. Classification (NCBI taxonomy): domain Eukaryota; kingdom Metazoa; phylum Arthropoda; class Malacostraca; order Isopoda; family Trachelipodidae; genus Trachelipus; species Trachelipus rathkii. The sequence continues at coordinate 16,043 of JABUQX010006505.1, read as the reverse complement.
CTCAACCGTTCTTTACGGTCTATTGTCTGTCGTCGTGAAGACAGTAGTGGCCACTACTACCAAAACCAATTTTGTAGTCGATAACACGCCACTCTAAATGAGAAGATTACAGCCTCGACATCATGACAAGCGTCGCCAGTGTGGTCAAATTGTAAAATAAAGAATCTCTATCTTCCTTCATTGACCATAGCAGGAGTGGAATAAAGACGCGGCAATTCTTGAGATTATTTTATTTCATATCCTATCCAAAAACTTCCATAAAAAATATAGTCGGAAAGACTACTCCAAAAAATACAGTTCCCAAACTGTATCCAGAAAAAAACCTAAATAAAGAATAATGGGAAATACATTATAAATTAAATGTTCTTTACAATAATGAGTTTACTAAATATTAAATTAAGTAAATTTTTTAATTAGTATAATTGTTCCAATTATTTCAATATAAAAATACATGAATACATTAAAAATCATCTTAAAACAAACACATAAAATTTCTTCAATATTACAATTCATATTTTTATTAAAAATAATAAAAGTATTAATGCAATAAATAATTAATTACAATATAATATTTTCAAAGATAATTAACAAATATATTTCATGAGATATAGCAAACATTTTATTTAAAACAATAAATATAAATGTAAAACAGGCTTTAAAGCTTATTATTATTATTATTATTATCATATTATCATTATTATTATTATTATTATTATTATTTAAAATAATTTTATTATTACCTTTAACCAAACGATGGAAAAATCCTATGTGAGAAACATCTTTGTCTATCTCACTAATCTTTTACCTGTTTTAATGTTATTTTTATTTTATAAAATGGAAAAAGAAAAACAGTACATAATTTTGTACATTATATAATATATATAATATATATAATATATAATATAGTCAAAATAATATACTATATCAAGTTTCACTTCTCTAATAAAAACTTCTATCTTTAATTTAAATTTTCGCGCCTCTATGACACTACTTAAGGGAGCTATTTATTAGCTGGTTACTTTAGCAGGTCTCGGGCCCAAACA
>JABUQX010006505.1:0-2500 GCA_015478945.1 Trachelipus rathkii | reverse complement strand
TCGATGCGTGGGGCGCGCCCGCAGGCGCGACGGCCAGTGCAATCCGCCGCGAACGGGCGCATGCGCGCGCCCACCGGCGCGATCCGACGCGTGTGCGCGCCCCATGCGCGCCCGTCGGCGCGATCCGACGCGTGTGCGCGCACCGCATGCGCGTCCCGCCGCGCGATCCGACGCAGAAGGGATATATCATATTATATATATATAGTATATACGTATAGTCTATATATATATATCATATTATATATATATATATATATAATAATATAATATATATATATATAGTATAATAGTATATATATACGCCTATCTCTTAAACAACAAAGCGTACATAAGGGGACATTAAAACAAGTTTTCATGTGTATAACATAATTTTCAATAAAAAGAACATTAAATAAATAAATACATTCAGACATATAAGTTTTTATTTAAATGTATTAGATTGTCCATCTAATAGATGATAACATAGGATTTTGTCTGTATAAAATTGAGCAAAGTCGTATAGTTTTCTCCAGAGATTTCAACACCAGTCCGAAGAGGATGTAAGCATCATAATACAACTTGCTGCACTAAACCAATTTTTCGTGCATATTTCGTTCAACAGCCACTCAACGCTGCTCCGCAAGAGAGAAGTAAATGTATTCTCCTGGTTTGATAGTTATTAAGGCAATTTCTTGTTGCTGCATTATACGGGAATCCATAGTGTTCTGGTGTATAATTATCGTAGATTAACATCAATTGAGCTATTTGTGAATTAGTCCTCGAGTATACGCAACAACTTTAGATGATACTTAAGTCGTCTTTTCAATCAAACAAAGCCATTATATTTGCAGATTCTGAACAGTGAAACCTAGTACACGTACGCATGAATGTTTAGCATAATTGGTTTCACCAATATTGCGTACATCAATACCTTTAACAATTACCAGATGGCAGCGAAAGCCACATCCTATTCTCATTTAATAGACTCACTCATGCTGTCACCGTCTATTTCATCAAGAGACGATGTCAAAGAATGACACATACTCAGTTGCCTTTAGCCAATGCTTGCAAGGCTGGTCGAAATCTGAGGAATTCTCAACCGTTATGATAAAGTATATAAATTTTGCATCAAACCAATGGATATAACAGGTATATAGTTGCTCTCCGCATTCGTTTTACGAAAAAATGTAAAGTGAAACATCGTTGGGTATTTACAAAGATCTTCGTAAAGAGGACGTCTGTAGAAGCAGAACGAGAGGCCATCGTATCAGTACAGCGAAAATGTCTTACTGACGAAAATCGTATGTATAAACAGACCCAAAAGGTAACGAGAGATTCTTTCTTTCACTCAATCAGAAGAAAGTAAACAAGAATAACGACTACGAACGAACCATACGAGTTCAAAAGGGTGATAGTAATTTCGTGTCGAGCAACAACCAACAACAACAGACAACAACAACAAACACAACAACAAAAACAACAACTAACATATCATAACCGAACTAAGAATATAATGTGCATCAACAAACCTAACAACACCATACGTACGAATAAACTACATACATTAACAAGGTTCACACTTAACGACCTGTAAAGTAACTAATGTTCATCATGTAAAATATTCATGTGTTTTTATATACCCTTAAAGCAGTAAAAATCAGTACTCAAACTACATTCAGCCCCAAATGCCAGCCCCCCCTTCTGGTCCAGTGTGATCTATTGGATCTATTGAATCTAATAGTAACAAAACCATTTTATAACATAAACGCAAAACCTTTTCTTTATCATTTTAGTTGATCAGGTATCATCCTAGAATGGACGTTAGTAAATTTTTATTTCGGGCTCCAGCTACTTTGTCTGTGTCTGGTCCTACCAGGTTGCGGGAAAAACCTTTTTCTGTTTATTAATAACATTTGTAAAGGGTGAGATTTTCGGAACAAAGCTGTTAAATCATATGGTGTACATGATGTTGGTACCATAGAAGTTTAAAGACACAAGTGTAATCGAATTTTACGAAGGGTATATGAAATTAAAAAGCTCTTCAAAATGTTTACCAGGCAAAACTTATAATCCGTTGATGATTTGATGCACTTAAATTGAATGAGGCTATAGGCCGAAAGCTTTCACAGTTACTCGCATCATTTAAACATCACACAGTATTTTTTATAACACAGAATATCTTTCATCAAATAAGTAATAGAGAGTGTCTTTAAATCACGCGTATTTATCTGTCGTTTGGACAAAGAAGGGACTATATTGTGTCAGGCATATGTTGTGGCTACCCAAATGTGTCCCGTAACTCAAGGTAAGATTTAAAGTATATAGAGAAGTGACATCTATACTCATGTTATTTAGTCTGTGAGCTCCATCCTAACGTAACGACTCGCATATGAGTGTTACTGCGTACAAATATCTTACCTAATCGAGATGAGACAGTAATCACCAGACCGAGTAAATGAGTACTAGTAGTCAGATTTTATTTGCTCTTATGAGAATACTTAAAACCCTGAAAACTCTTCTG
>JABUQX010006504.1:15000-28314 GCA_015478945.1 Trachelipus rathkii | reverse complement strand
CTGCTCTTTTAATATCTCTTTTTATTTTTTTGTTTTAATACTTTTTTATTTAATTTGTAATGTAAGAATAAAACACAGAGTTTCTGTTATATAAACATTTTTTATTTTATAAATAAAATTGTACGAAATTTTATTAAAACCTTTTATATATAATGAGTTTTAAGGGAAGTAAAATCGCGTTTTTTCAATTTTAAAGCATTTATTACATAATCAGAAACTATAAAATCATTGACATACAAATTTTAGCATCAAATATATTTACAAGTTTATTTAAACATACATTATTTAAAAAAAAAAAAAACATATACTGAAATAAATACAATAGACTCCACATAAATTGGAATATATGGGTTGAACAGGGTAAGACATAGTTTTTAATAGCTTACATTTTCATTATATTTTAAAATAAGGTAATATAATGATTATTCAATATAAATTGTAAGTTCAAAGAATCAATTATGTACAGCATCGTTTTTTTGCTCTATAAACGGAAATCCAATGTCCTGTTGAGGTGATGTGACGAGGCAATGTATTGAATATAAAGCAGGTATCCTTCTCCAACTTTACAGAGTTTATTTCGTTAATAGTGAATACACCTAAAAATCTTCTTTCGTTACGAAAGACATTTAATATTTCTTTTTCATTCATCTTTAATAATTCAAAAGTACGTTGCGTTACCTCGGTCAATTTCAATGAGTTGAGGATGCTCAAGATAGACCACTACAGTGATGGGTGTGATTGTGTAGACTCCGGATCCAAAAGAGATCCTAGGTACCCTTTCTCAAATGTTTAAATGATAGGTTGGAAGCCAGCACCTGTAGCATCATAGGCGTGGCAATTACTATTCTGCGTATTCTTCTGGCGACGTAATTTGTCCCACTTACCAAGATACAGTATTGGCTATTAAGTCGTAAAAGGTCGAGTACAGAGAGATAGGTCTCCATTGTATAACATTTCATAACGTCCGTGAGGAAGCCCATTCACATGTAAACTGATACCCTTAAGTCTGAAAGGTGTGAATTTATAGGGTGACTTTTCGAGTAATTCTATAGGCTTCCATATTCAATCCCTATTTATGTGGTAAATCATCAGTCTACAATGTTAGGATATTGGATACTCGATAATCCTTGAGTGAAATTAAATATCTTGGTTTCAACTCTTTTAATAGTATTTTGCTGTAGTATTCAAAAGCGAATTTTCAATTTCCAAATGACGCTGTGGTGATAATTTCACTTTTCTGACATAGAGATAAGCCTCCAACAGTTTGAAAGCAGGTTCTGGACATACAGCTGTAGCAGTAGGTTTCTTTTTATTTTAAGAGCAAATTTAGGATTCGACCGTGATAAAATGATTCTAGTATCTACAGATGGTAGGTAGAATGAGTCTTTCTTGAGAGAAGATATCGCCATTTAATTGACCGTAAAATTCATAAGTATTATTTATGACTTTAGCTGCTTTTATCTATATGTGCAGTTTCATCTTTGAAGCTATAAAAACCACATGATTTGAGATGAGATTGTTTAGCATTGTCTGAATAATTTAACAAATGCTCTATATAGCTTCTATAAGGATAATTAGCCGCTGATGCACCTAGTGAAGTTCCGTTAAGATAGACTTCAACCTAAGTGAAACATGTATACAGGAAATTTTATCTCTGTATATACTATATGGTCATCAAACCGGAAGATCTGTACCACTAGGTTTTGTCAATTTTGTTTTTACATATAAAAACACATTAGAGGGGTCTAGGTATTGATCAGAAGTGGCCTGGAACATTGAACTCTAGAGGAACACCATTGGTAATTGAATGCAGGAGGATTAATAATTTCGATAAGTTGGACTCGCTAATGCCAATCTGTGTAGGGTTCATTGAGAAGAGATAACTCACTCTTACAACAATCAGGACTAGAGGAGGGTGAAGGAAATGCATCTTGCATGTGCGAGCTCTGGCCGTATAATGAACATTTTGAAAAACCTTACTTATATACACACATCGTATAAAAGTTATCAGTTAATAGCAAATACATCAATACATTTTTTCTTTAGAGTTTTTTTCCGGCCTTTTCTTTTTTATGACAATCTTCTTGATCCCTCGACCTTGTCCTGACATTTTACGTCTTATTTTACGCTTAACATCATCCAACATCTCATCTGAAACATCGGCTATACGTCTTTTTAATGTTGTACGAGGATTATTTCCTGCAGCAATATCTTGAATAGTATGCAAACCTGTTCTTATAGCTTTTTTACCTATTTTTTCCGCCTTTCCTGAGTAGAGGCCTTGCACTTCTCCATAGCTTGGCAAAAAATCCACCAAGGCCATAACCCCTCTGCATTTTTGTTCCCCTGAATACCCTTTCTTCGTCCATTATTACAGGAGTATCTTTCTTATACTATCTTTACACTGTGAGAGTATGTTAATGAATGAAAAATATATCTGACTACACCTCTTATATATTCCATTATGCTGTAATTACTGCATCTGTTTCTTTCTAATATGAACTTTGCATAACAATGCCCGTATGTAAAGGGAAAAGGATTTCCTTCCACATCTTTTATATGCACGCGTACAGAGTCAAAATTTGATCTATTCAGAGGTAGATAATGAACATTAGGGAATGTTATAACTTTACTCTCTTTGGGAAAATATACCACTCTTAATAAAGGAGCTTTAGTATTACCTACATATTGATGATCAATTATATTTGTATATACATAAGCCATACCTGGATGATTGAGCATCTCGGATGGGTACATGTATAATGCAGTACTCGATCTGCTTCATCTTTTAGTTCATGTGGAGTCATGCGGTTATTCTCCACAGATAGTATAACCCTCTTCAACATAGTAGGGATATCATGAAGTATATCCAACTCAGCATCACGTCTACGAATATGTTTGCTGCCATGGTGATCGTTCGAGAAAAAACATGTCCCTGTCTCGTAGGTTTACATTTACTTTGAACTTAAAGATATTATTACTTTATCTTCATAGGTACGCATTTCAGTTTTGTATACCAAGTCCTTACACATAATACTCATATCAAAGAGAACGTTTAAATGACTAAAAATAGCAGGCACCGATTTAAAATATGACCTCCGCAAAGTAAATTCTTCAAAGAAGTATTCTTTTGTAGCAAATGTTGTCGTATTCATCTTTTTGGCAATTGTAGTCCTTTTCAGATAACGAGTATCTTTCACTTGTAATATAGTTTCAACACATTCTACACTTCTGTACACCCCCCATCCAGAATAGATTGTGAGGTAAATTTTCTATGTCCGTATTTAATATCATTTCACATAATCCTACTTCGCATGCCTCTCTTTCAAGTTGTATAGGATTCATTAGCACAGTTGTAAAATCCGAGAGTTTATTATCAGGATGTAAATCCAGGGAGGCTGAAGAAGGCAGAGTTATATAAAAGTGATCTACACTCTCCATGATTATAATGACAACTGATTAATGATTCTTAACTTCACTTGCCTTTATATAAGTATTAAACTTAACAGGGATCCCCTCCATTTCACAAGTAACTGCTTATTTTTTTCCTTTACCTCTCGTAGCTAATATTTTTCAATTTTATATTCGTGAGTTACAGGATTGAACCTTACTTTTTGTATTTCCTGTTTATAAAATCCGCCTTTTATTTTTTCACCATTTAAATCTTCCAGATAATATAACTTTAAACTATCACGACTGAATGGTCGGATATTGTGGACTTTAAAAACTTCCGTAGTAGTCCAACCGGATTCATATCCTTTTCTAAACCTTTCTTCTGTCTGAGAAAAAACTCTTACATAATCGTTTTTTACCTTTATTCCGCAATTTCATTTCGTTTTCACCCATGTCATGTCCCAGTTTCGACACCGTTAGCTCAATTGCCAGTAATCAGCGGCAATGTGTCAGACGTCCGGTATCACTTTATAAAGTATTCATTTTATGCGTCCGGCTACGGCGTTCAACCTTCACCGTCCAGCTGTCCGCCAGCCGAGCCGCCAATACCATCCTTCCCATCCCCACTGTCAGCTCAATTCCACACACACACACACACACACACACACACACACACACACACACACACACACACACACACACACACACACACATACACACAGCATGAGAGAGAAAATCAGAGACACAAAAAATAAATCTGCTTCCGATAAATTTACAAATATTTTCCTATATATATATATATATAGAGCATATATATATATATATATATTATTATATATATATATATATATATATATATGTATATATATATATATATATATATATATATAGAGAGAGAGAGAGAGAGAGAGAGAGAGAGAGAGAGAGAGAGAGAGAGAGAGAGAGAGAGAGAGAGAGAGAAGAGAGGACAATATGAAAATCCTTTCAGAGAGAGAGGAAGTAAGAAGAATGCAAGTAAGATAAAATGAAGAAATTTTGTACCCATTGGGGATGGAGTAAGGGGGAGGAAAGAAAAGGAATAGATTGAGGGGCTCCCAAGTATAGAAGAAAGTCATTGGGATGGGGGATAAGGGGGATACAATGATAAAAAATCAACCCAGCATCTAGAATAATAAGCCAAACTTTCAATAAAATCGAGCTTTGAAACATCTCCATGCTGATGGCGCTTGGTTCATACTAACTACATTCGAAGGCGGGGCCAGGATTTATATGCTCAAACAGGTCTTAAAATTGCCAAAGGTCACAAGATAAATGTAGTATAACGTAAATTTAGAAAAGAAACCAAAGAGTTCATAGCTGAACTTCGTATAGAACGAATACGATTTATGACGACACGTAGTCGGCATCAGTCATACTAAAGACAATTACTCGTGCCGACAACGTTGACGGCCTCAGCAGGGAAGGGACAATTACTCGTGCCGACAACGTTGACGTCCTCAGCAGGGAAAGGGTTAATAGTACGCTGGACTCTTTCAACTATTGCCGCTTTCTTTACGGAAAATATGTATTGTAATAGCTTATACCATACTCCCAGAGCATCTCCTGAAACTCTCGCCCCTTGAATTCCATTCCTGAATCTGTCCAAAATGATTTAGGTGTTCTCTGCTCGTCCTCTATAATTTCAAGTACAGCATCGGCAACTGTAGCTGATCTTTTATCTTTTATTGGCCTCAACCACAAGTATCTAGAGTATACGTCAATTGTAAAAAGTATATATTGAAAACCATCATTATAAGAGCTGTATTTAATCATTTCCGATAAATCTAACTGCCATATGCTATCGAGCTGCGGAGATATGGTTTTCCGTGTAGGAAATTTTTTTCTTACAGGTTTATGTAGAGTAAATGCCTCTTCACCCTCCAAATATGCTTTTAACTCTTTTTTCTCAATATTAGGATACCTTAAAGCAAACCTAGTGAAACCCCCAAAACTATTTGGCTCCCTCAGATTGAAGTAATACTTATCAACTACCTCCTTCGCCTCCATATAGTATAAAAACACACATAAAAAAGAAATATATATATATATATATATATATATATATATATATATATATATATATATATATATATATATATATATAAAAAAAAAAAGAGATATTTAAGAGAGAGAAAGAGAGATGAGCCACAAATGATATTAGGTCACAAGGGATAAAGAAAGAGAAAAAGATTTAAAACTAGATAATTAAATATTATAGTACTAAATAAATATATGATAATACATAATTACGATTTAATCCAACTAGACCTATTATAAGGTGCTTTTCTTAGTCTGGTAACACGTTTAAATTTATCTGATGCGTAAGAAGTGCCTGATGGACTTGAATCAGGTCTTGGCGTAACGGGGATATTATCTAAGTCTGCTAATCGCGTTGTATTTAAGATTAAACTTCTGGGAAAATTAATAGTCTGAAGTTCTTGTTTGATATCATTCCATCCTTTTACAGGGCCTTTCTTCCAGTTACGTGAGAGATCAGCAATCAAAATATTTGATTCTTTAACTATTTCATCATCAATTACGATCTGCCCTGCTTCATTCAAAGTTAATTGGTCTTTTAAAATATTATATAAAGCTATTCCTGATTTACGCACTCTAATAGGTAAGCTCTCCTCTAGGATATTTTTAAATTTATCTTCATTTTTCACTTCAAGTTTTACTTCATTAGGAATATCTACATTATCGGTTAGCGGAATACGTAGGGATGGATGTAGGTGCAAGTCTTTAAGATCTATCAATTTTTGTATGGCATCTTGGTATAAGAGGCGTTTCTCATGGATGTTAATGTCTGAATTTAATATTCTGTACACTTCTTTCTCGTATTTGGTTATCTGTTCAACTTTAGGATCATATAAGCTATGAGGTAGAGGCTGCTGAAAAGCTAATGAATCGTTCACAATATAAGGATTCTGTTGGTGCAGCTGTTGTTGCTGATGTGAAAGAGGTTGTAATGCATTGTGTGGCAATATCTGCGTATATGGGGGTTGTGAATGATGAAACTGTGGATTGGGATTTTGCGCAAGATGCGGCAATAACTGGCCATATTGAGGTTGTAAATGATGAATCTGAGGGAACTGAATTCTGTACAGATGCTGTATTATTATACTTCATTTTCTCATACTCATTATATGGAAGTACAGCAACCTTCATTATGGGGACAACCACTTAGATATCAGTGGGAGCTATAACGGAGAAGAGTAATATAGGAATAATTCCTCCCTCCTCTGCTGGTAGTAACTTCTTTTTCTTTTCAGATTTTTTATGTTGAGGGAGAGTTTTTTAATGATGTTTCTATAACGACGTAGCTTTACCTTCTGAGGCCTGTTTAAAGGAACATTTCCTTTTATAAGATTTAAACAGACTTCACATACACACTGGATGAATTTCTCATCCCCACTAATTAGTTTACGTTTAACCTTCTTTAAATTTTTTATATAAGAGGTAAATACTTTATAACTAGAGCACTCATTATTCAGATATGTATACAGTTTCTATCTCATAGGGAAGAATGTTGGTACGGAGCAACACTCTGTGCGTGTTTTTGGGGTGAAGTTCACACATCAAATAACCGTGGGGGGTCGAAGTAACCTCTTTATATACTTTTTTAAGAACTCTTTCCTTTGAAGGGGAAACATTTGAGTTGCCAATACATTAATTTGACCTATGCTCCTTCTCTGGTTAAAACAACAGCAAATACCTCGTGTGTTTAAAGAAACATCTCTGCATATGCTTGTTTTGATAAAAAATAGATTCTGCTATGAAACACATAGAGGTTTAAGTGTGAGAATAAAACCGTACGCTTCGCTATTTCCAACGTACAATCATTCATCACAATAATTTTGTGTCCGTATATTGTCCAACGATCTAATATCGTATATGCCTTCATGAAATTGAATCCACATCTTTATATTCTTTAAATTTTTCCTGATAAACATTATAACACCATATTATTTTACAGGGTTTGCTCAAAAATCTCCATTTCCTTTAAAATATTTAATAATAGAAAGGTTTTACTAATAGTTCATCGGCCTGAAGCTACAAGACATGTTTGGATCCTCTGGAACGTACCCTCCACATCCATAACAATCTGCCAAGTAGATAATGAATAATGAGTTTAATTAAAACAGAAGCAATATATGTTTTAATAAAATTTTGTACAATTTTATTAAAATAAATTGTTTATTAACAGAAACTCTGTGTATTTTTATTCTTACATTACAAATTAAAAATAAAAAAGTATTAAAACAAAATAAAAAAGTATTAAAACAAAAATAAAAGTAAATAAAAATAAAATAAAAAAATAAAAAGATTAAAAATAAGAAAAATTTTTTTAAAATAAAAGAAAATAATTATAAAGGTAAAATAAAAGTATTAAAACAAAAATAAATATGTTTAAAACAGTAAAGCAGAGTTAATGCCAGTAAAGCAGTTAAAGCAGTGAAGCAGAAAGTTAAAGCAGTAGATAGAAAGTTAAAGCAGTAAAGCAGTAAAACAAAAGCATACTAACTCTTTAGGTAACACCTCTATTGATTTACTGATTTTACTGCTTTAGGGTATGTTAATAAATATATGAGTTAAAGCAGTAAAGCAGAGAGTTAAAGCAGTAAAGCAGAAAGTTAAAGCAGTAAAACATGAGTTAAAGCAGTAAAACATTAAAGCAAAAGATGTTTTTACACATCTATGAGGTAAATTTATTGATTTGATTGATTTACTGCTTTAAGGTATGTAATGTATAGGAGTTAAAGCAGTAAGAGTTAAAGCAGTACAGCAGAGAGTTAAAGCAGTAAAGCAGAGAGTTAAAGCAGTAAAGCAGAGAGTTAAAGCAGTAAAGCAGTAAAACAAAAGCATACTAATCCCCTAGGTGTTAGGTAATAACACCTCTATTGATTTACTGATTTACTGCTTTAAGGTATGTAAAGTATTTTTTAATAAAATTTCGTACAATTGTAGTAAAAATGAATGACTCATAGTATATTTGAAAAGAAATTCTTTGAATAGTTTACATTGATATCATATTTTTCGTTCGCGCGGTAATATTGCGTCTGTGGACGCACGCGGCGGCGGTATGCGGGGATATGGCTCGCGGGAGCACGCAGAGCCATTTTCCAGGCCATTTTCCTACCAGGCGAAGGCTGCGGCGGTAATATAGCGGCTGCGGCGCAAGCGCCGGCGGTTTCAGACGGTGTTCACTGCGGACGCGGACTCTGGAAACGTTTGCGGCCACCGTCTCACCGCAGCGCCTTTAGATATGATCGCCCGCGCCAGCGTTGGCAAAAATAATAATCCTCGTAGTAGGGAAGCATTCAGCAGATTGTAATGTACCACCATTCGGTTCCTCATACCTTATTACCTAGGGTAGCCCATATTAGGGCTATTCGGGGCTCAGGGCAGGCTAGAAAAAGGCTTGAAAAAAGTGGCACCCAGTTGGCACTATGTGGCACTCACTTGGCACTCATGTGGCACCCACTTGGCACTCATTGGCACCCCACTTGGCACTCATTGGCACCCACTTGGCATTCACTTGGCACTCACCTGGCATTCACCTGGCACATAGAATACTTATAGAACACTAATAGAACATCACTAGATACTCTTTACGGTGATTGGGAACCATCAAAGCCACTGCTAGCGGTCAAAATTGACCCATGGTATATGACATCCAGGGTCAAGGCTGAAATAATCATGGTCAAACAAGTTAAGACATCAAAAGGCTAAGTCCCTGTTAAAGCTGACAAAAATCACCGGTCAACTGACCCATGGAAGACCAAAGGGAAGGAAGGAATGGAATGGTAAATGGGAAACATGGAATGGAACAGAATGGAACAGGAATGGCAGTGGTATTCAAAGATAGATCCACACAAATGAATGGAATGGAATGACCCATGGCCCCAAATGGAGAAAAGAATAACATCGGGGATTCCAGTGGCTGGCCCTGGAAGGGACCATCCATGGATCGGAATCACTGGGTCAAAATTGATCCCCATGGTATCTGCCGTTTTGTTAAAGGGGAAAGACAAAAGTGCTGTTAAGATCAAAATAGGGCTAAGCCCCTAAATGAAGATCAAAATTACTGGCAAAAATTGACCCATGGTCGAAAAAATTAGGGGCGCAAAATAGGGGGGCAATACGTGCTTTACGCAATCAGTTTATAACCCTTCGAAGGGTTGCAAAAAATTAGGGTTGCCAAAATAGGGTTGCCAAAAAATACCGTGAGCCAAAAATTAGGGCTGCCAAAAAATACCGTGGGCCAAAAAATTAGGTTGCCGAAAATACCGGGGCCAAACATCTATGGAAGACCAAAGGGTTGGTCGAAAAGGTCAAGGCCCAAAAAAGGTAAAGGTAACAAAGGCCGTAAGCAGCAGGGAAAATTTAAATTCAACAGCATCAAGGCCCAAAAAAACTGAATATCCTGCAACATCACAAGGCAAAAACTCATCCACAATTCTGTCCTGGCACCACCATCCCCATCACCCCTCACACACACACACACACACACACACACACACACACACACACACACACACACACACACACATTACACACACACACACACACACATATTATTATATTTATACATATATATATATATATATATATATATATATATATAAGGCCGAAATTTTTTAAGATATCAAAATTTTGGGGCTTGGTTCTATTTTTAATTTTTTTATTAATAATAATAATAAAAATAATAATTATAAAAAGCATATAAATAAGAGTATATATTAATAGAAATGAGGAAACATATTTGTGGTCCGTTCCGTGAGAATTTCTTAGGTCTGGTAAGTTTTGAAAGCGTTAAGGAAAATCTCTATCGGAGGCAATATACGAACGATGAAATAAATATGATTGTGCAGAATCAATGAAGAAAAGTTTTAAATGTGCTTAAGCTTTCGAAAATATCCAGCGTCGTTATATGTTCATTGCTGTTCACATCCATATGAAATACAACAAATTAGAAACTTTATGCCACAGCGAATGCAACAAGGTACTATTTTAGATTGACAAGGCAGACTGCTATTTTAATAATTCTAGATTACTATAATGATATAGATAGACACAGAACAACTACTTGAGTTTCAAAACAGGCCTTATTCCGAATCTTAAAGCACTTCACAAAGACCTCATTAAATAATTTAAACTTTGTGTCTCTACTAAATCCTCAGAGGTTTACTGAATATAAGATGAATTTCCCTGTTTCTACATTTAATATTCTAAAGGACATTCATTCAGACGCATTTGTTTTCGTCAGATTGAAAAATGCATTCATTGTATTTTATTCCTATAAAGATTTTGAAGGACAATATCCATCCAAACTGGTTAATACAATAAAGAAAAATAAGCTTCAAACAGCACTACCAGAAGTGAACAATCTTGGATTGCTTAGAATCACCATCCCTAGTTCCACACACATTATGATCATATATATATATATATATATATATATATATATATATATATATAATATGCTCTGGACGTTGCCTGGGAAAGTCGCATTAAAATTGGAAGGAATGAGAAGAAAACAGAAGAAAAAGGCCGAGGAAATAGGAGGAGATTAAAAATTCAGAAGAAGTGTTCACCATCTGATATGGAAAAAACATCTTACCATCTTAAAGAGGAATGAATTGGGAATGGATCAAGTATACTTGAAGCAATGAAAATGGAAAAATAACATCTTGCATTTAATAGAACACAAATTTTTTTGGTTGAAATAATTACGAAATTAATAACTACAAAATTTTAACTTTAATGGTGTGATGCATCAAAATGTAACAAATTAGTTCTTTTGGAAAACAGTTGCTTTTATTTTCGATTTAAATTGATTATTTGAAGATGGATATTCGGCTCGGCCAGTTCTTATGAAGATTTTCTTCGCAGAATTCTAGGGCGACAGGGCTAGCAACCCGGCCCTTTACTTACTTGCTTGAACTACTCCAGGACCAGCATCGGAGGCTTATGCGCTTAGAAGCACGATCTTCTAGAGAGCTCTGGGAAGGAGTTTCGAGGGGAAATGGAAGAAGATGCTAAGTCCACTGAAAGGGTGAATGAAACCCTACCTTAGAGTATATAACTCAAGGACTAGCATCGGAAACCATTGCGCCGAGAAATATTTTTCTAGAGTGCTCTGAGATCAAGTGTTTCGATGCCAGAAAGAGGAAGATGCTGGTCTAACTGACAGGGCAAATACCCTATCTGGGAGATGGTAGATATAGACATATATATATATATATATATATATATATATATATATATATATATATATATATATATATATATATATATATATATATATATATATATACTTCTTTCTTACACCATTCAAACCCACACACACATTCATATTACCTTTACATATATATATATATATATATATATATATATATACATATATAAATACATATACATATATATATGAGCATATATATATATATATATATATATATATATATATTTTTAAATATTTTATATGTATGTAAGGGGCGTTGAAAATCCCTTCCTACTTATTTTTTTTTTTTTTAAGTATTTTGATTTTGATGTTGATCTTGAGCTTTGACAAGAATCCATAGGAAATGGGTTCTCTATATATTTTGTTTGAGTCATTTCAAACCTTTGTTCATTTTATCGCTGTATTTATGGAAATTAATATAATCCCAACATTTAATTACTAATATATATATTTTG
Organism: Trachelipus rathkii; assembly: GCA_015478945.1. NCBI lineage: Eukaryota > Metazoa > Arthropoda > Malacostraca > Isopoda > Trachelipodidae > Trachelipus > Trachelipus rathkii. The sequence goes on along the minus strand of JABUQX010006504.1, from coordinate 16,182 downwards.
TCTATTCCAGCCCTTAGTATTTTAATATTTATTTAAAATTACTGTAGTTAAGAGTTTTGAAATGCTTTGTATTTTTGATATATTCGTGTCCTAAGTTTATTTAATAATATCGGACACCACTGACACTGATTGAAGTAAAACTATGGATTAAAACATCATTTGTATGTTGTACAAAGACTTCTACAGGTTAGTACCTAAATATAAAAAGTCAATTAGTAAATTTAAATTAATGATAAATGATATTATATGGCTAACTTAATTAAAATTTTAAAAATACTTTAAGTATATTAATATCTAAGTAAACAATATTACCCACTTTCCAGTTGCTCTCGCGTCGGAACCTTCGATTTCCCAGCTCTCAATCCATTTAATCCCCTAGTTCTTCAGTTTGAACCCCGTATATTGGGACTCATCAGTCGAGGGTTAGTACCTAAAAAGGAAATATTAAATTAAATAGATTTAAGTCATGTAAATGAATATTAATGAATAAATATTATAAATTTCATATAATGGTGATTGTTTCTGGGTAAGACAAACTCACTCTGTTTTATGTTTTTCCCAGGTTCTATTGTAGACCCAAAACTTAGGCTTCTATGTGGGGCTTAAATTGTGATTAAGCCTTCTGTGCCTTCTAATATGGGACTTTGTTGATGACGAAGTTTTCTGGCAGATTTCGATTGTTGGTTTTCGTGGTAACGAAACCTCCTGTAGGAATCCATTGTTGACTTTGATTAATATAAAATTTTCCCCCCGATAAAAAAGGACCACCCCACAAGTCCCAGTTCCGGGAACCGTTGTGACGGAACCCCTTTACAAGTGTGATTTCGTTGGAATGAAACGCCTCAGCTCTATATTAGACTAAATAGTAAGAACTAGAATTCAAATATACAGATTAATGTTTAAAACTTGTGTTAATAGAAAATAAATCGAAAAGAAAAACTTGTGAAACTCAGTATACATATTATGATAATAACTTATGTTGTAATGTTTTGTTAAAATTTCGTAGGAATGTAAAAATTATTTTGTTAAATATCCCCTGCTCCTTTGCTCTCGAACTGCTTGTATATGTTAAATACCGTAACAAAGTAAGATTTCTACAACCAGGTTATGGTCTTGTGTATGTCTGTATTTTTGGAATATATGAAATTATTTGTAGCTTAAGTTGTAAAGTTCTGTAGTTAG
>JABUQX010006503.1:12500-17215 GCA_015478945.1 Trachelipus rathkii | reverse complement strand
GGAGACTCCTTTCAGGAATATAAAATAGACGGATATTCTGTTACCTATTCCAGTGTAGAGGAAAGAAGCATGGAGAGTGTGGAGTTCTATGTTAAAAGCCAATATTCAATCTGCTTAATGACTACATTGAGACTAATGCATGATATGAATTCTTTGTGGGTAGATATCCTTTTGCGATAATTTAATCGTAACCGAATAGGGATTTTACAGAACATCCTAACCAGACGAGAGTCAAGAATTAGAATGCGAAAATGGTGAAGAGAATCAAGAAGAATAGCCACAATAAGAGAAAAAAAAGACACTATCTGCGAAGTTTTCCTGACGTCAGTGGAAATTTCTTGTCTAATGTGGACTATAGAGTGGTATTGTATTAAATTGTGAAAACTAGACAACTTTTATGAATCAAGAATGCTCCAAGAACCTACAAGAAATACCGCCTGTTAGATTTAGTATTATATATGGTTTAGAATTTTAAAAACGAGACTAGTAACAGCGTGACAAAGTGCTGATTTATTTCTGAAATATCTATAACATTTTGGCGAAGTAAGGAGACTGGTGACAACAGTTTTAAGTGTTTGATTTTATAAGAAAGGTAGCCAGGAATATTGGGAAATATAGGCCATTGGCCTAACATCTCTGGGTGTAAAAATTTTGGAAATATTACCGTAAGGTCATATAGAGAAACATGTTGGATGATGATACCAAAATACTAAATGACACCCAGTATTGTTTTAGAAAAAGTAGATCATGTCAGACAAACCTGTTTAATTTATGGAATACATTTACTGACTGCATTGACCGAGGTGATCCAGTCGATCCTTATATTTAGACCTCAGCAAAGTCTTTGATAAGGTGCACTACTTACGACTGATGTAAAATGTTATCACAATGTGTATAGTGGAGCTATACATGTAAGTTAAGGAGTGGTTGAGAAGTAGAAGGCTGTAGGTATTACTGAATGACAATAAGTCATCATGGGAAATAGTGAGGACCAGGGAATTCAATGTAATGTTTGGAAATGGCCACCTCTGTAAAGAATACTGATGGATGCATAAATATTCAAAATGATCTTGAAAAACTTTTGGGTGATCAGGTAAGTGTCAAATAGATTTTAGCATAAAAAATGCAAGTTTCTTCACGTAGATTAATCGAATAAAAGATTTAACAACGATATGAATGGGGTTGGCTCGAATTTGTGGACCAAGAGAAAAATTTGGCTGACATTATACATTATAAGCAGTAATTTGAAAGTGGTCAATCAGTATTTAGAAGCAAGGAGCAGAGCTAAGAAGATGCTAGGTATAATAAATCGCAATGTCATTTACAAGTGCAAGAAGGTTATAAATAAGTTGTATAATAATAGTTAGGTAAGTATTAAAGTATTGTGGAAAAGTTTGGGCCCCTTATATGAGAAAAAACATGGATATACTGGAAGGAGTGATTTCTACAAGGGTAATTTCTGGTCTTGAGGGTAAGAGATCTGAGTAGAGGTTGAAGGAGCTAGGAAAATTTTCGCAAAAATGCTTTTTTTTTATTTAGAGGAAATATGATAAAAGTCTACAAAATATTTATATCTCTTGATAATACTGAGACTAGTAAATTCTCCACGAAAGGGAGACCAGAAGACACCATAAAAAAATAAAAAGAAAACATTCCATCTGAAAGTAAAAAATATTGATTCAGTAATATGGTTGTTAATTTTTGGAATAGTTTGCTGCAGAAGGTTGCTGATTGTGCTCACTTACAACATTTAAGAAGATAGATAGTTGTGTTTAATATGGATAAAGTTCAGTGTGTGACTAGGCCAAATTGTAGATTTTTAAGTTACCTATTAATTAAGGATAAACTTCATTCCATAACGTTGTAAACGGTCTTATTTAATATTTGTTAATGTGGTACATGACACCAACTATAGGTTTTGCTTTTGCGTTGTATAGTTGGTGTATATAATAGCTGGTACTTTGTGCAATATATGAGAAAAAATAGGGGTTGTGTGTGGTTTGCATAGTGTATGAGTATATGAAGGTTTATTATCTACTTTAGCTTGACTTTGTCCACTTCGCATAGGCTTCATTGTGACTTCTTTCTGTCTATATTTTCTTTGTTCTATGCTTCTATATTATCGGCTTGCTTCATATGTTTGCATTACATTATATTACCTACATTTATTTAATATTTAACGTATAGTATAAATTTACCGATGCTTTTTTACTTGACTATGCCAATCTACTCGAAGGTATCTCTCGGGCAAAATTCAGTCAAAATTAGATAGTTTAATAAGTTATTTAAATGCATGAATTAAAGCATATTTCAAACCTAACAAGCTTTAGGTCAAAATTTTAAGAAATAGTTTAGATAGTCTAATTTTTCAATATATATATATATATATATATATATATATATATATATATAACACATAAACATATATGTTTAATTTTTTATATATAATATATATAAATATATATATATATATAGTATATAATATATATTAATAAATATATAAATATATATATAATAATATATATAATTATAGATATATATATATATAATATATATATATATATATATTAATATAGTATTATATAATATATATATATAAATATATATATATATATATATATATATACTTCACCCAGCACGTAAAGTGCGTTTTAATGTTCAAATTTAATTTAGTAAAATATGTGCTCCGCTTTTGGGGCAAGAAGTAATATATAGTTCTAAAAATAATATTTTGTTGAAATAATATTTAGATGTGTTTAAAAGTTGCCCAAATATGTGAGTTAATCTTAAAATATATTCTTTAAAAAACGAGAAGAAAAGAAAGCAAATTGTAAGGGGATGACGTTTAGACTATAATTTAGTGTGAAATTTTGTTTATAAAATAAAATACATTTTTTACATTTACTATTATCTATGTTTTTCACGTGTTTTCATAGGATTCCTTTACTATATATAATTCAATACTTTCGTAAAATTATTTATCAATTTAAGAAGTCTTTAGTTTTGTTTATTAGACTTGTAAAATACATTTTACAAAGGCAACAATATAGACAATTTTATACTCTAAATTCACACACACAATCTCCGCTAATACATTAGAGCACGAAGAGTTACCTTTTTTAATTGATTTAAAAATAACGTTATATAATTGCGATGATTAGTACATTATTTGTTTTAATTTTACATATTATTTTATATTCATTATATAATATTTTCATTTATTTGACCAATTTTTGCAACATAATAAGAGAATTTTATCGACATTACTGACATTTGTCTTGTTTCACCTATAGACACTAAAGCGTTGATAAATTTGCCCCTGGCGATTTGAATAGTCGCTTAAGGCTTACAGTGCAATAAAACGAAAGTCCGATCAACTAGTATAAATAAAACCCTGTTGATTATTCAATGCTTTGCGATTCTGTTACTTTTATTCATAAAGACGTCAGTCATTTTTGTGTAATTTTTTATGTTTAATTACAAATCATTTACAGTTGATATATATATATATAATATATTATATATAATAATATATATATATTAATATATATATATATATATATAATTATATATTAGTAGTATATATATATATAAATATTAATATATATATATATATATATATATATATATAATATATTTAATAATAGATATATATATATATATAAATATATATAATAATATATATATTATATATATATATATAATATATATATATATAATATATATATATATATATATATATATATATATAATATATTATATATATATATATATATATATATATATATATATATATATATAATTTATATATTTTTAATATATATATATATATTCTTTTTATCGAAGATTAGCACTTTCAATGTAATTTTCAGACCTTCATATCCCTTCCATTTATAATCCATTATTAATTGATTAATTATTTGATTCAGTCGCATTCCTCCATCACAGAGTTTTTTTCTGTTTTTTTTTTGGGGGGGGGGGTTTTCTTTCCACCAAATCTTAAACTCTCTCTGTCCAACTTTGACCCATACTTGACCGCTGTTCTCATTCTATAAGTAATATCAAAAAGGTCTTCATTCATATCAATTGAATTGCTGACATTACAAGGCTCTGCATTTGTGCACACCGGCCTTGGATTTGTTTCTTTTCTGTAGTGAGTGCCTTCTATGAATATGGCATATTTCCATCAAAGGTTTGATAAAATGACCTAATTAGTAAGGGCAGGGTCCAATATTGGATCCAGCAGCACCCCATTTTAATCCCCATCTAAATAAAAATGGACATAAAATTCTTAATTTTCAGACAATTTTGTTGGGATTAAAAGCAAACTGGAGCTTTTCTGACCTCTGAAACGTCGTTTTCGGGCGTTTTTCTGTGTCTGTATTTATTATTTCGAAATTTCCATTTTATCAAAACCTATATTTTAGATATTTTTTTTGGTACACTCAATAATAAAATTTTCACAAAATTCCATATTTTTTTTTTTTTTTTGGAAAAAGAAATTATCTAAATAAAAAATGTGTATCTCCTCCGACTACATATGCTCCGAAACATGCTGATCGCAAGAACAGAAAAAAAAATTATCGCAACTTTTCATTTTAAAAACCAAAAAAGGTGGATTTTGAATTTCGACATTGCTGAGCACAAATCTCAAACAATCAAAAAATGTCTTCGTGACCTTTGTAGGTAATGAACACATCTATGTATATTTCAAG
>JABUQX010006503.1:7500-10000 GCA_015478945.1 Trachelipus rathkii | reverse complement strand
CTCATCCCAAATACTGAAAGTCTCTTATTAGGGCGATTTCAATGTACACAAACAGCTGAAGGTTGGGGTCCTCTCATACTGATTTAGATGGGGAGGAGGCCGAATCATTCAGTATTCTCAACGATATGGAGCAACTAATTAGAAACAACACACATTCCGGATCGTCCCAACCAATCTTGAACACTTCATTGACCTATGTTTGACACTAGTGCCTTCTGTTCTATAAGTACACCAGCCTTCGCTCCTATCGGGGCAAATCTGAGCCACACCTGGTATATCTCTTAATTTTAATACTTTTTCTCCAGCAGCTCCATCCTGCCTTATGCGTTTTTTCTGCAACTTTAGATTCGGAGCTACTGGGGGCATTTTGCGTTGCTCTACGCTAACTGATAATTGGAGTGACTGCTTTGGCCTCTGAAGACGCTTCGGCTTCTGCCGAAAAAAGTTGGAGCTGTAATCGTTGATGGGATGAGCAGGTTCATTCCTTCTCGACTAAATCTTTTTCTCCTCAAGATCCATGGTTCGATTCGTGCTTGTTTTCTGGCCATTCAGGCTAGAGACAGTGGCGTATCGGGTGTGGAAAAAATTCTTATTCTCCTATCAATCTCGCTATTTTTCATTCAGCTCGAAATCGTTGCAGGGATATTAGTCGACTAGTAAAGCGGAGGTTCGATAAACGAAATTGCGCTGACCTCCTTGATTCTCACTACTGACAAATCTTTCTGATCTCTTGGCAAAAACATCTCTAACAACTTCTGTAAATCAACCTTTCCTCCTCTTATTCGCTGCTGATTGTTTTGTTGCCAATTATCTAACTGAAAAAGGCTAATCTCTTCGGCCTCCTATTTTCCTCTAGCTCATTCCTGGATGACTCCTGCAACCTCTTCATTCTCCTTCTTCTCTCAGATGATCTGTGCCTTAAATATGACTACATTTTGATGGGTGCATGCTTCTGAAATCTATTGAAGTAAGGAAGGCGGGTGCTCGGATGCCCGGATGGCATTCCTCCCGAGTTTTGAGGGAGTTTGCTTCCGTGCTGACCCCGCCCCTGCGTGTCAACTATAGTTCTCTATGCCTCAGATACTAGCACTTGTCCTTATTGGAAGCGCGCATAATGTCCAAGCCGTATTCCGAAAAAAGTAAAAGCCCGCTCGATCCTTCTAACTATCGGCCCTATAGCCTCTAACTTGTGATTCTATCTAAGATTTTGAAACCCTTCTCAACTCTCACTTCTTAGACCATCTGGAATATCATCACTTCTTTCCGATCGCTAGTTACGGTTTCGGCGCTTACGAGGTCTACTGGCGAATACTTTCCTATTAACAGATTTATGGTTTTTCCGCCCTTAGGAATTACGGGGAGACTTGCTTGGTGGCGCTTTGACATATCCCAAAGCATTTGACGAGTATGGCACACGGTCATTGCTCTCCAAGCTCCCCTCCTTTGGTTTCCTCCTTCTCTTTGCTCACTTATTCTTAGCTTTCTTTCAAATCGCCTCGAATATCGTGGCTGTGTTGATGGAGCGACTTCTTCTTCTTTTTCTGTCAATAAGTGGTGTCCTCGAGGGCTTGTCTTATCTCCTATTTTATTCCTGCTTTTCATTAATGATCTCTCACCTGCACAATCTAAACTCTATCCATTTCATATGCCGATGACACTGACCCTTCATCTTCAACTAATTTCAATCTGCTTCCCTCTTTTTACTTCTAGGAATTGCCTCTCGTCGTGAACCTTCGACTCTGATTCTCGGCTGATCTGACAGAATTTCCAGGTCGTCTTCAACCTTGAAATTAATTCTTTTAAAACCCCAACTTCTACAAATCTCCCTCTCTAGAACACCTTCCCTATCTCTTTCGACGTTCTCTCGTCTCTGCTGTTGACAATATAAACATTTCTTGGCCTTACATAAACAAAAAAAATGTCTTGGAAACCTCACATCACAACGGTTGCTAGGGCGGCCTCAAAGAAACTGGGAGTTCTTTTTAGACTGGCTGAGTTTTTTTCCTCTTCTCAGTTGCTCCACTATACAAGGTCTCATCCGCCCCTGTATGGAGTACTGCTCTCATATCTGTGGAGGGCGGGGGCTCTGGTTTCAGGGATAGGGTGCGAGTCAGAAGCCAAAAGGGCTTATAAACTGTGTCCTGTTCTTTCTAGTTCACTTGCCCTCTATCTTTGCCGCGCTGATGTTGCTGCTTTATCTCTTTTCTATAGGGTACCGTTAGCGACAAAGTGCTCGAGGGAAACTTTTACTGCCTAAGCTTACTCATTTTCATAAGCCTACGGTGAAGCACAAAAAAAAAAAAAAAAAAAAAAAAAAAAAAAAAGCGCGTGCATGTGTCGGCACATGCAGTTTGTCTCAGTTGTATTAGTGAACTCCAGAGCTTGGTTCGGCTGCGGTGCTTCCTCTCCTGCCACCTCTGTCGTGAATTCTCTTCGCATTCTTCTGTGTTTCCTACTCATTTAAGATGAATATTTGGACGTCAACACCCCTTCCTTGATA
>JABUQX010006503.1:0-2500 GCA_015478945.1 Trachelipus rathkii | reverse complement strand
CGTCGTGTATAAAATAAACCCAAAAATTGGGGTTTTAGATTTTTCGTCTTTTCGGGAACCAAAAATAGGGAGAGGGAGGGGATCGACATGGCACATACTACATAGTCAAATTGTCTTCTGAGCATTCACTAATCTACTATTCAGTTATTCAGTGATCAAATGGATACTGCGACCCAATAAAATTTTGGAATGATAGTAAAAATGCTTTCCCTGCTATGTTTATGTTAGCAATGAAATATCTTACTGTAAATGCGACGTCAGTCTCGTCAAAGAACGAACAGTATCATTTTTAAACAATGTTTGCTCAAATGAATGAAAGGAATAGATTGACTTAAGAGCATATCAATCAGTTAGTGTTTTTAGGTGCATTAGATCAAGTGGTCTCCAAAGTGGGGTACGCGTACCCCAGAGGGGTACATAGAGGTAGGCCCAAAAAAAAAAAAATAAATAAATAAATTGTTTTTTTTTTGACTATATATATATTATATATATATATATATATATAATATATATAATATATATATATATATTATATATATATGATATATATATATAGTATATATATATTATATTTATATATATATACATGAACTTGTCCTTTAAAAGGAAGTTAACCAATAGATATATATCGAACAAACGATGTAATCGATTTTTTTTTCGATTATTTTAAGGCAATAGAGCATCAGAGATACCACCAAAAAACATTTTTTTTAACTAAAGGAATCCCAAGATTAAATCGCAAAGATGGAAAGAGTCAGGGTCTCTCGGCTTCAGCGGGGGGGACGACGGGGGGGGACTTCGTCCCCCTTCTGTCCCCCATCGGCTCGAGCCCCCTAAAAAAAAATTAAATTAAAATTAAAAATTAAAAATTAAAATGCAGCTTTTGGCAACTCTTCGCTCTCTTTATCTATTTGGAGGTTTTAGCTAAACACGTGACTTACAGGGTTTCCACGCATAGCGTTAGCCGATTTTCGATATCATGTCTTTAATGTAACTTTCTTTTAAAGGAGTAGTGCCCTTAATATATATACATAATATATATATATATATATATATATATATATATATATAATATATATTAATATTTATATATAGTATATATATATATATATATATATATAATATCATATATATATTATATATATATATTATTATATATATATAATATATATATATATAAATATATATATATAGTATATATATATATATATTATATATATATATATATAATATACATATATATATATAAATAGTATATATATATATATATATATAGTATATATATATATATATAATTATAATTATATTTATATTATATTATAGGCTTGTAGCATGAATACAGGGTACAACTTATAATTATTTTTGTCTTAGGGGTACGCCGACGCAAATAATTTTTGGAGATCCGCTTGCATTGAATGATAAGTAATTGGGGCTTTGTAATAAATATATATATATATATATATATATAGTATATATATATATAGTAATATATATATTATATAATATATATATATATATTATATATATATATATATAATAATATATATATAACTTATATTTATATATATAATTAAAGGCGTAAACATAATTTGAGTTACTTGAAATATAAGGAAGGAATTAAATTAGCTATAATTGTTTTAATTTTCCTTTTTTCATGAAATATGTTTAGTAATTTTCATTTATTTATTCTGAGACTGTTAAAGACTTTGCAGTCCAACTTGAGACAGCTGATCCTGATTTACGCGTATCTCTGTTGGAGTGTGTTCAAAGTGTCAGGTGGACGAAGATAATCATTGCAAGAAATCCTAATACCCCAGAACAGGAACTCCTGTGAGTGGTTTAAACAGTTAACATAACCGAGTAACCGACTTAGTTTAATCTCATCTACTGGCGATTACGGATTGTTTTCGCTTATATGTAAGGTAATTAACTAAATAATCGATTTTATAATAGCTATTACTTAAACGTTTAGTAATTTGGGGGTACATCACGTACATCTTTTTCTTATGATAAGTCGTCTGGCATCCAGTTCGAACTTCTTAAAATATTATTTCATTTTATTACTAAAATTTAAATAGATTTTCTTAAGATCCAAACTTCCAGAGTCGTCCAAAGTATCAGTTGTCTACCACCCAATTTAAATTAATTTCGTTGTTAGAGTCAATATTTATTTTGTACTTAAATAAGGAATCTTTTGAAGATCCCTGCTTCATTAATACTTAATATTATTTTTTCATTTTTTAATACGGAAAAAAAAGTAATTTATTATGATTATGGTTTAATTTTTCTAGTGATAACGAGAAGTTTATATTTAATTTATTCACTCGTCTAAACAAAGTCAAAAATACCCCTCCCCAGTTCCTCAAGATCCCAATATCAACGCTTTGTAGCGACTACTTTCATCCTTGCTACCTCTTGGAGTTGGAAAACTTGGACGAGTTGGAAGACCTGAAGAGTGAAGATCCTTTTTTCATTTCTACCACTTTTTCCTCTGTACATA
>JABUQX010006502.1:0-41676 GCA_015478945.1 Trachelipus rathkii | reverse complement strand
GATCTTTGACTCTGATTGAGAAAAAGATAAAAAAATGAGGGCCCGCCAATTCTAAGATGTCACGTAGAAAATAAACACCACCACCTGTGCTTCTCTTTATAGAAGATGAATCTGAAGATATGTGATATTTAGAGACCGCTACGATAATGGCAGAGACAGTGACAGATAATCGAACCTCTAACGTGACAACTGAGCAGATATATGCTTTGTTCAGCTGAGAGCCCGATAGTTCAGCTACTTCGGGTCCAAATATAAGAGAGAGTAGAGCAGACGGAAGATCGATAGAGAAGTCGGTCCCCGCCACAGAATCACAGAGAAAAAGACAGACAGAGAGAGAGAGAGAGAAGACGAAATTACTTGATGGATTTGAAACACAGACCCATGTGTAAATGACACCGTTAATGATGTAGATGTGTAACCAACTCGAATGAATACGTAGTTGATTATGTAGAAATATTGATATAAAAATGAATTGCTTGATGATAGATGATTAAAAGAGAGAGATGTTTAAACAAAATTGATGCTTGCTAATTAGTAGTACTTCTACAAGCAGTTATATCAATTGCTGTAATCACAAGAAAGGAAATACTACTTAACGATAAGAGCACGACTTGAAGGGGATGAATGCTTGAGCAGCATATTACGACATGTGAATTAATGCCGGTCAGAGCCGACTCGACGAAACGGTTGGCCAAAGCGCAGTTGGGTATAACTGACTACAACCGAAGAATCGAGATGACGTAAAGAGAGTGCTTCCTGCCAAAAAAAAGTAGCACGAAGAATAAGATATACATAAGCAAGCGAAGACTTTAACAACCTATGATGAAGAAGAGATAGCAAGAGAGAGAAAGAGAGGATAGAGCGACTAGATGAGAAGTATGAGAGAAGTAGAGTAGATCCGATAGTATTAGTAAATTTTAAGGTACTATCTCTGCTATAATCAGCGTACAGAGATGACACTCTTCAGCTTATAGTTAGTCCTCACTTTGATTCCTGTACCTTTAGCCTATGCGACTCAGTTACTTATTTTGTCGTACTTTCATTTCTTAGCGGAGTTATTGACTTATTGTCTGTCGTTAATAAAGCTATCTACTTTTGTAGTTTGAGTCGGTTGAGTCAGGTTGGAGTCGAGATTATAATGGATTTTAGAGTGTTTTTTTAGAGAGACCGATAATGATGCAGAGATTGAGAGAGAGATATGTTTTTTGGCCCCAGTAATGTTGCACTGAAAAAAAAAAGCAACAAAGAAATAGAGAGAGAAAGATAGAGAGAGAAGAGTAAGAGAGAGAGAGAGAGAGAGAGAAAGAAGAAGGAGAGAAAAATGTTCGCCTGCACACACAATCACAAAATAAAACAACAGAATAGAGAGATAGAAGAAGAGAAAATTTAAAAGATATCGAACTCAAGTACCGAATACAAGAAGAGAGATTAACAGGTCAGGCATCCAAAAGTGGACCACAAGATAGAAATAATGATAACACGACCATAAGTTACAATCTCCAACCTCACACAAAAGGAAAAAAAACTAATCTCGACACACCTAGGTAAACAATAAAAGCACGTCGCATAAACACCCACCGAGAAACTTAGGAGTCCATTACCAGTTCGCAGGAAAGGCCCGCGATACACACTAATCCTGTAACCCGAGTCTTGAAGGTACCTCATACATCACAGACTACACAGTTCATATATTCTATCTAGGTAAATGTATAAATATTAGTAGACAATAAATTGAGAAGATATAAACATTAATTATAAATAGATAATAATATTATATATAATAATATATATATTAAATATAATAATTAAATATATAATGAATAATAATATAAATAATTAATTACTATATATCATATATCTAATATATTATTATCATACTATTATAGTTATATGATATGCGTAAATACTGTAGACAGCGAACGCCATACACATTTGTAGACCAAAATTTTCTAAATGTTCAAAAAATTTAAATTCATTGAATTTGAAAAAGTTAAGTATAAGTTAGGTTTTTTAAAAATAATTGTTTGAGTGTATTATAAGGAATTTAATGAAATATTTCCAGTGCATGCTTCGCACCTTACCCAAAGAGAAATTATATTGTAATTATGTGGTCGCTGATCAATACAGTAATTACCATTAATTTAACTAATAAAATATATAATATTATATATAATATATAATAATAATATATGTATATAATATAAGTAAAGTACTATTTAATCTGATAACAACATATAAGTAATATAATTATAAACTACTAATATGAATATTATCAATAAATATTGATATATAATATGTATATAATAAATATAAAACATAAAGTATATATTTATAGATATATCATAAAATAAAGTATATAGTATGCTATATAAAAATGATTACTATACAATAATATAGATTATAATATAAAATAGTATAAAAAATAGTTTTTTCCTGAATTAACTTAAATTTATATTAATAATTTCTATATATAATATATCAAAAAATAAATTTAGTATAACCATGGACATTAGCCTAAAACGATAAAAAACTAATGTATCTCAAGTAAGAGAAAACGGTACCACATTGTTAACACGCCCCAAAAAAATGATTAGCACCTCTCTGGTGTAAAGTGCAAAAAGTATAAAATATAATAAATAAATAAAAAATAAAAGATAAAAAAAAAAAAATAATAATATAATACAATAATAAACAATATAGATAGATTAATAAAAACACATTAATATTATAATCGCAAATAACAAAACAATATATCATACACTAAAATAATAATATAAATGAGAATTCAAATTACAATAATAAAATATACTATATCTATATAATATAAAATGAATGATATATACTAAAATATAATACAGTATCATAAAAAATGCAATAAAATTAATTCAATAAACAGAATGAATATCCTTAAACTTAACGATTGACTTGTTTTCCTGAAAAGAATCAAACTAATATTTACCTTAATTATTTTAACCTAGCGTAGCTTGTTAGCACCCACACTTAACAAAAACCTACCCACACGTGTATTACACTTATTTAACTTTGCATATATCCACATGCCATTAAGATTGAACTCAAGTGACCTGAAAGTACGCAGCCATACCCATAAACACCCCCCACACTATCAATTAAAATACAGATCATAAAATTTAATTAACGTTAGCTGCCCTATAAGCACAACCCCGTCGAGTAATAATCAACACTTAAGCAAAATCGCGTATCTCACACTATAACCCGAGAAATACCTAGATAACAAGACTCCTACACGATCTCCATCACGTCGATATCTCAAGGTAAAGCGACAACAACCGTACAGCAATAACACAATAAATAACTAAATCATAAATCGTAAGAACAGAATCAGCTAAAAACTTGCAAACCTAATTAAAAAAATTTCTCGATGAAACAAGACCTATCATATCATCAATGAGTTTAAACATTCTATTTCCCATCTCTTTTCCCACATGACAATACAAAAAATGTTGATAAGATGATATCAATTATTTCGAATACAATGATTAGAGATGAGGAATAGAGGAACCAGAATATCCTATAGATGAGGACTGCCGCGGAACAGGCACTGTTAGATAAGAAACAACTTCTTAAATAGAGTAAGGAGAGGGATGGTTGACAGTGCCACAAAACCATCATCCACCAAGATTTTCCTACGATTAGAGTTAGCAGTAAGAAAGATAGATAAAGATCAAGAAGACGATAAAAAATAGTGATACTGTAGAGAAGGAAGATAGAATTCTGAGATAACTGTGAGATGAAGTAGAGAGATGAAGGAAAAAGTGAGAAAGATAGAAAAGAGAGAGATGAGAGAGAAAAGAAGAGAATGAGAAGAGAGAGAGAGAATTCAAATCACACGATAATTACTTTATGCTACAGAAATTCACTGGTGAACGAAAGTTACGTACTCGCTGAAAATATTACGTATTTTTTTCGTGCATATCGAACAGGAAGGTTATATTAATATAGACGTATTGGCATAATATATTTCCGGGATTGGGGTTAACATAGCCACACTCACGCCAACCCCGGCAAGAGCCAAAAAAAAAAAAGAAAAAAAACCAAAATAAAAACCAAAATAAATATATATTTTTATATAGAACATCATCCACTGAGAGATCCTACCCGTACTCGCCCACGTCACAAGCATCCCTCCGAAGTGTTACTCTTAGGAACACAGACCAAATATGAAAGAAAATTTCAAACAAATGAATTTATAAATAATATATCTATAATGTTATTACGAAATTAAAGATAGAAAATTCTATCTTTAATTTACTAAAATTAAAATCAATACACTTTCATTTAACAACTTTATATCAATATAAAAATTCTAATATTTATTGTACCATTTCTACCAATTTACAATTATAGATTTTAGGAGTGGTCAAAAACCTTTTTGGTACCTAAAATGGGTGAGTCTATTGGAAGACTCACCAAATGAAATATAACTACTATATATATAATGTAACTAATATCACTACTTAGGGAAATTCAAACTATATTAATATGGCAAGCACCTAACTATCCAGCCTTATTATAGGAATATACATATATCCAGAACATATATATTAATATATAT
This sequence comes from Trachelipus rathkii, assembly GCA_015478945.1. Taxonomy (NCBI): domain Eukaryota; kingdom Metazoa; phylum Arthropoda; class Malacostraca; order Isopoda; family Trachelipodidae; genus Trachelipus; species Trachelipus rathkii. Next base: position 37,082 of record JABUQX010006502.1, on the reverse strand, counting down.
TATATATATAATTATTATCTATATAAAGTAGTCTCACTACAGGCTATAACTAGACGCCATTAAACTTAAAAGTACGATATATTACAATTAAATAATAATTCTATAATATAATAATTCTATAACAGAGTCTAGTTTTGAAAATCGGATGCTCATATAAATACTGTTTTATATAATAACTTTATATTTGGAAAGTTGCTAAGTTAAACGAAATTTTTATAACAGTAAAATGCGTGTTATAAATTAATTTCTTTAATAAAATCTTTAGTGCAAAGTTCTGTAATTATCCAGAGCTTGCAAGACTAAACGGAAACTTTATATTTTGGAAAGAAGTTAAACGATAAGCTTTTATACAAAGCGTGTTATAAATTTTTCTTGAACTTAGAAAATTTGTAATTATCTACTTAAAACTTATACACACGATCAAACTTATACTAGAGAGAGAAAATACAAACGACACTGCACTATAAATAAGAACAGATAATGCCCTACGATTTATTAGAGTATACTGATTAATAGTATAACAATCAATATTTATTTTAGATATTTTTAATATTTATATTTGCTGTTATGGCTACTCTCGCTGTTTCTGAAACATTTTTTCTTCATGTAAATATATATTCTTTAATATATTATTATATATAAAATATAAATATAGAAATTTCTACCTTTAAATTTTCGCTAACGAGCGCGACTCACTGGATATAACTATAATAATAAAATGAATATAAATAAGATATATATAATAACTTATATTATATAAGATATATAAGAGTATCCATAAGTAATATATATATATAAGATTAATATATATATAATGATAGTAGATAAAAATATATATAATATATATAATAATAGACAGAATATTATACTTCTTACCATAGTGACATTTATACTAGAAAAGCACAATTACTATTATAACTTAACTAATTAAACTATATAGACAGGAATGAGCCATAATCATATTACGTAGAGTGAAAAAAAAAAAAAAATATAAATAAAATAAAAAAAATAAAAAAATAAAAAAAAGAAGATAATGAGAGTAATATATCAGAATAAGCAAAACGACAATCACACTCAAAAATAAAACAAGTATACTAAAAATCATAAAAAATGTAAAAATCTAAGAATCAAATGACATGAAAGAAAATAATTACTAACGTACAAAAAGAGCCAAGAGTTAAGAAATAAGAGCCCAGGGCACGCAATAAATTCTTACATTCCTCAGACCCAATATTATTGTTCGATTAGTCTCCTAAAATATCTCAAAAATATCCTCTAAAAACATCTTCAAACATCCCTCCCATTCATTCATTCTAATATAATAATACCTCTAAATGTGCTGAATGTCCTCTCACATAAACACCACCGGACTAGCATATTTCTTTAATTGTTAACACGCCCCGCCGTTCTAATACCCAAAGTATCCCCCCACATAAAAGGGAATAAGAATTCTTTTCTGCCGCCTCCCCCTCCCCGACGTAATACCTCTACCGGCTCGCACCCTCCCTAAGCAGCGAACCCCACGCGCATTCCTACAAAATGCGTTAAAGATTTTATTCTCTTATCGATAGACAGCTCATAAAGAATCAATAAAATGACTCAATCAAACGAACGAATGATAAAACCAATAAAACCAAACCTCTTCTAATATACAATACCATAACAACAAACATTAAAATATTTAGAAGAAATTTAATTAAAAAAAAAATAGAAAGAGAAACGGAACAGACAGGCAAGAAAAAAAAAGGCGCGGCAATCGATATTCCAAACTTATCCATATATTCATTTATTATAAAGTATGGAGTTTTTGGGCGGTACAGGCCTACCACCCACTTACAATTCCGAGCGATTAGATCCCTAGCTAGGAAGTATGCCAAATTCTAGCCTTCCCCTCTCATCCAAGTTTTAGGATGCTTTAATATATAATGTTAACATTTTTTTATAAAGAAACCAAATTAAAGATTCATATAAACAAAAGTTGAACCATAAAATATGGATAGAATACTTCCAGAGTAAGATTACCATTATACAGTTTTTATAGAATTTCTATCTATAATCAGCACTCTGCTAGAAAAACATATAGCTGTAAGTAGTCCAAGCTAAGGATAAAATAGTATAAAGAGTCACGAAAATATATAAAATACCCTGCGACTAGTACTCTCGAACTATAAAAAAATGAAGTCTGTACACCCACGTTGAAGCCGCAGTACAGGCAGTGCCGAAACCGACCCCATGCCCTGTTTTTCAGTCGTTTCCGACAAAAACATTTACCTTTAAACTTACTTCTCTGCCAGCCATCGTGCTGGTACGGTATGCTTTATAAGTAGAGAGTTTAATAATAAAAGAAAGAAACCAAAATAAATTCCTTACTATCAAAATAAAATTTCTTCATATATGTGCGGTGACTTCAAAACGTCGCCGAGATAAATTTGTATATGTCAACATGCTGAATCATGGTTCAGAGAAAAATTTAAGTAAAACACGATAAAAAAAAAAAATGTTTCTTTGGAGTATGAGTCTAATCGACACCGGACCCCGTAGACCATAAATTTGTTGCTAGAACAAAGTGTCGACGAATGCCTATATTTATCAATTTGACCAGATTTGGTTTCCCTGAATTTTCGTAAATCTTTTGGATAGGACCATAAACAATATGATAGGCCACATATTCACTTATTTATAGACAGCTTTATTTAAGTTCCAGCAACTAGCTACCATAAATGCTCCATTAAAAAGTATAAAAAGATGGCTGAAAAAAGACTTCTAAGTAGTGATAGTAATATTATCGGTTAGCCCAAGGCGTAGATCGAAAGCAATACTTTGCTGTCAGGCCTGTAATAGATATGTTTTAAGGATATGAGAAGTTTTAATAAAGTATATATGTTCTCGTAAGCGTGGCCAATTTTGGCATTTAGTGTTAAACAGTAGAAGAATATATATAAGACATTAGAAAAGCAAATAGACATGATGGTAATAGAGTTAGGAAGCTGAATTCATACCTTAGTATGTTTATAACTAATCAGCGGATTGTGGCCTCTTGTAAGATTTCTATAGAAAAGAGATGAATAATAACACACGAACATGACAATGTCTTTTGTTAGGAAAAAAAAGTACAGCTTATGGCAAAATTTGAAAAAACTAGTAGAGGTATCTTGTTATAGTCAAACTCAGACTAGCGAATCCATTCTTTAGTTTTACGAGCGTACTATCAGTTTTCAGGATATATGATAAATTTGTTTAAATTACACAATCGTTTATTTGGATTGAAGTTCTGAGCCACCGATCGAATATGGTGCGTTAGGTGCCTGTACAAAGAAACCAATTAAAAATAATAATTTAAATAATTTTAGATTTGAAGATGTAAAAAATGAGACTAAAATCTTTATCAATATCACCTCGAATAGGAGGCCCGCTAACTGAAACCTATACCTAGCATTGGAATCTTAGTGACTGCATACCTTCTAAAACCTAACCTTACAGATCATCAATGCTGTAGACCGAAACCTATATCCTAAATGAACACCTTTGTAATGAAGTCTCTCTCTCTCTTCCTTCTCCTCTCTCTCTCTTCTCTCTCTCCCTTCTCTCTCTCTTTCCTCTCTCTCTCCTCTCTCATCTCTCTCTCTCTCTCTCCTCTCCCTCTCTCTCTCTCTCTTCTCTCTCCTTCTCTCTCTTCTTCTCTTCTCTCCTCTCCTCTACCTTCTCCCTCTCTCTCTCTCTTCTCTCTCTACTCTCTTCTCTCTCTCTCTCTTCTTCTCTCTCTCTCTCTCTCGTCTCTCTCTCTCTCTCTCTCTCTCCTCTCTCTCTTCTCTCTCCTTCTCTCTCTCTCTTCTCTCTCTCTCTCTCTCCTCTCTCCCTCTCTCTTCTCTCTCTCCTCTCTCTTCATCTCTCTCTCGTCTCTCTCTCTCTCTCTCGTCTCTTCTCTCTCTCTCTCTCCTCTCTCTCTCTTCTCTCTCTACTTTCTGGTCTTGCTTCTCTCTCTCTCTCTCTCGTCTCTCTCTCTCTTCTCTCTCTCTCCTCTCCATCTCTATCTCTCTCTCTCTCTCTACTCTCTCTCTCTTCTCCATCTCTCTCTTCTCTCTCTCTCTCTCTTGCTTCTCTCTTTCTCTCTCTCTCTCTCTCTCTCTCTTCCTCTCTCTCTCTCTCTCTCTCTCTCTCTCTCTCTCTCTCTCCTCTCTCTCTCTCATTCTCTCTCTCTCTTCTCTCCTTCTCTCTCCTCTCTCTGCTCATATTTGCACTTTATTCTGCCCAACCAGGGAGTTTATCAAGATCTTTATTTAAATATTTATTTAACTGTTCCTGTGCTGTTCAGCCCAGAAAGTTTGGTATAAATCTTGCCCAAACCTGAGAAACCATACATTAAAGTCTCTCGGTCTAAAAATCATTTTATATCGTATGAGGAACAATTATTAGCTTCAGCACTGAACCATGTTGTAATCATTTAATGTTTTCATGATTTTCTCATGATTGACTTTGACTGCACATTCATGTTCTGTACATCACTGACTTTTTTAATTCTCACCACTCCAATCGCAGCCATTTTGTACGCTTCCACCGTACCACAATGTATAGAATAACTTTTTGCATCAGCCTTTTGCTGGGGTTAACCTTTATCAACAGACTTGGTTTGATTTAAACCAATAAGAATATCAACTGGATCTCTTTGGTCAATGCAGCCAGTAATGTATTTCTCATAAATTCTAAAATATTTGTCTTTATATGATTACTTACCCCTTTCTACCATGCTTGGAGTCATAGATTATCTTATCATACAAATGTTTCTCTATTATGACCTTTCTAGTATGACCTTTTTTCTAAACTTACAATGTGAGTATGTTTAAACCCTTAACTACCTTATAGTACCCGACATCTTCCCTTGCTACCTTCTTTACAATAGACAATTAATTAGCAGTTTTCCATGTTCTCTGGGTTACTACTTCACCAAATCAATAGTATCTTAAAAATCTAATACATTGCCTTTTATGCAACTGCTTCTTACTTAACTTCCTTTAGATTACTATCATATTATGATGGTGTTTAATATAAGTATCAGACTTTAATATTTCGTGCGTAAACAAATGAAGCTAGGGAAGGCGTCATTTTGTGCTCTTATGTAGGCAATCCTAATGCATATGCTATGGAATGTTTTCATACACCTTGCAGAATTCTGTCAGTTCACCGACCAAACCAAAAAGATGACAGTGGGATCAGTGGTGAGTTGCTATTTTGATTTTCGGTTTGATAATATGTAGTAAAAATGTTGAAAACATTATGATACATTACATTACTGCCCAGTGCAAATATTATGTTGTTAAAAGTTTCCTGATCTGATATTACCCCAATAGGAATAGTTGTAAGAATTTGGTCCTTCATGACGATTTTGTTGATAGCATTCATGTCCGGCAGCCACATAGATAAAAAAGAGGTAGAGCTGTTTCAAAGATGGCCGCACATCAGTGGAGAGTGAAGCACGTTCTGGTAGGTCCTCAACCTCCCAAAATGAGATTGTCATTGACCAAGGGAGAACCCTGGTGATGCAGGATCATTGAATCACAATCAGAAAACTTACAGACGAGGTGGGCATCAGCATTGGATACATTCATTCCATTATGAATGAGGATTTGGACTTCAGGAGAATCTTGGCGAAGTTCTACCTAAGCTGCTAATCATTGAGCATAAGCAATGCTGTTTGGAGATCACTCAGGACATGCTGGAGACAGTGAATAGTGATCTCAACTTCCTCAACTGATCACTGGCGATGAGTCCTGAGTTTATGGGTACAACCCATTGACCAAGGAGATCAGTTGATATTATATATTTAGACTTTAACAAAGCCTTTGATAAGGTTCCCCAAACAAGGCTGATGCAAAAGTTACTGTAATGTGGTATAGGTAGAATGGTACATGGTAGGATTAAGAATGGTTGTGGAGTAGAAGACAGTGTGTACAACTAAATGGCATTAAGTCATCATGGGAAATAGTGAAGAGTGGTGTCCCACAGGGTTCAGTGCTGGGGCCACTATTGTTCCTCATATATATATATATATATAAATGATTTAGACCATGGACTTAAATGGAAGGTTTCTAAGTTTGCAGATGGTAGTAGACTGGATCTATACTATGTAAGTTATTGACAAGCCATTATAACATTAGAAATAAAAACACAGTATTGAGATTGTCCCAGTCAAGGCAATAGAACCAATCACCAGACAATATGTTCATGCAAATCCACAAAGCACCCTAGGGCTTGTCAATAACTTACATAGTATACACAAAGTCTAAAACATGTTCATGCAAATTCATAATGCACCCTAGGGCTTGTCAATAATTTACATAGTAAACACAAAGTCTACAACTAAAAAGGTAAAAAAAACTATAGCTAAAGTACATGCTAATTACACCACAACTTTATAGTAACATGCAGATTAACCTTAACAACTACTGTAACTAAAAACCTGCCAATTTGGCTTATTCAAAACACACTACATGATACCCAAACCATCCATATACATTAAGAATATAGAGACAGTAAAAAGCCACATGGGCCTATCGAGACTGTCCCAGTCAACCCACTACCCAAACATGCTCATGCAAATCCACAAAGCACCCCTAGGGCTTGTCAATGTTTGTAACTACAAATCCACCAATTTGGCTAGTCAAAACTAATGATATATAAAATAGTTTGAATACCCAAACCATCCACATTTCCATTAATAACTAAGTTATGGTCACACATGCCATCTAACATTAATAATACTATAACTAAAAACCCCAATTTGGCTTCGTCAATATATTATATGATACCCAACCCATCCATAAACGAATCTAACCCTTTCTTAAAATGTTGCAATCGAGTCACACTCAACAACCTCCTCTGGCGGCAGACTATTCCAAAATTAACAACCCTATTACTGAATGCATGCTTTCTTATAATCCAAGATGGCATGCTTCTTCTTAAATTTTCTTATTATTACCCCCTGGTCACCTGTCCATGTTGTACATGAAAAATTTAATGGTCTCTGTATTATCAATAGAGTAAATATTTTAGTTTTAGACGGCTATCAGTCCCCTCTGAGAAACCGGCCCTTTCTACAGAAAAACATGTCCTAACTCATTCAGCCTCTCCTCATAGCTCTTACCTCAAACCCAGAAATCAATCCTTGTTGCTCTACGTTGCACTCTCTCTACCATATCTAAGTCTTTTCTTTAAATAAGGGGCCCAAACTTCTGCACAATACTCTATTACTGGCCTAACATAGCTATTATACGTTTACTTATAACTTCCCTTGCTCTTGTAAACAACATGCGATTTATTATGCCCAGCATCTTATTAGCTTATTTCTAGCTTCCAAAACACTGGATTAGCTACTTTCAAATTAACTGCTTATAATCACACCTAAATCTTTTTCTTGGGTCCCAACAGACTCAAGGCCAATCCCCATTCAGTATCGTAGTTAAAAACTTTATTGTGGAGTAACCAGGTGAAGACCTTACACTTTTTACTTATTAAAATTCATTTGCCACTTATCTGCCCACCCAAAAGTTTTAATCAAGATCATTTTGAATCTTTATGCACCTTCACTATTCCTAACTGAGTTGCCACTTTTAGTATCATCTGCAAACTTAGAAACCTTTGCATTTAAGTCCCTGGTCTTAAAAACATTTTTTATATATATGAGGAACAATAGTGGCCCCAGCGCACTGAACCCTGTGGGACACCACTTCTCACTATTTCCCCACTCTTCACTATTTCCCATTTAGTTGTACACACTTGTTTTCTATTTCGCAACCACTCTTTCATCCAACCATGTACCACCACCTATACCACATTGGAATAACTTTTCATCAGCCTTATTTGTGGGGAACCTTATCAAAAAGCTTTACTAAAGTCTAAGTATACAATATCAACTGGATCTCCTTCAGTCAGTGCAGTCCGTAATGTATTCCATAAATTCTAAAAGGTTTGTCTGACATGACCTACCCGTTCTGAAACCATGCTGGGAGTCATACAATACCTTGTTAGCTTCTAAATATTTCTCTATATGACCCTTTCATTAACTTTTCCAGAAACCTTACAACCAGAGATGTTAAGCTAACTGGCTATAATTTCCCCCAAATCTCCTTACTACCTTTCTTATAATAGGCACAACATATGCCATTTTCCAGATATCTGGTACCTCACCAAATGTTATAGAGTGCGTAAAAATCAAATACAGTGCCTTTGCAATGCTGGTCTGGTACTCTCCTTCAGAATTCTACCATAATATATATATCAGGGCCAGCAGCTTTACTTGGGTCAATATGATCTAAAAACGTTTTATATCTTTTACATCAAATTCAATTCTGTAAGTCTATTTGTACATGCATACAAGAACTATTAGTCTCCAAAAACTATTATCTAATCTTTCCTCAGTAAACACTGAAGCGAAAATAAGCATTGAAAATGTGGACCATTTCCTTATCTGAACTCACTAAATTTTCATTCAATTTTAATTGGACCAGTTGTCCTATTCTTACTTTTAAATTTATAAAACTAAAAAACTTCTTCAGATTGTTATTTACTATTCCTTGCAAAATTAATTTCTGCCTCTCTCTTTGCCTTTCTTATTGATTGGTTAAGTTCATATCTATTTTTCCTATAATTTTCTAAATCATCTATTACTACACTTGAATATTTAAAAAACCATCTACGCTTTTTCATTAATTTTCTCTCTTATCTCTCTATTCCACCAAACAGGTTCTCTTCATGCCACCCTAATGGGTTTATCTTTAAAATACACAACTGAATATTTATTAAAATTTGCCTTAAAATGTTCCCACATGATAAAATGGTTTGGTCTTTAAACTCTTTATCCCAGTTAGTTGTACTAAGCATGTCTCAAAATTTGGTAAAATCGCCATATACCTATCAAACCCTTTCTTAAATGTTGCAATTGAGTCTCTCAACAACCTCCTGTGCAAAAAATCCATTCCAAAATTTAACAACCCTATACTGAATGAATGATTTTCCTTATATCAAGATGGCATGCTTTTTCCTTAATTTTCACAATGCCTCCTGGTCTCCTGTCTGTGCTCTACTATGAAGAATTTATTGGTCTCTGCATTATCAATAGAGGTAAATACTTTGTAGACGTATCATGCCTTTCTACAGAAAATATTCCTTACTCCTTCAGCCTCTCCTCATAGCTCTTACCCTCAAACCCAGAAATCATCCTTGTTGCTCTACGTTCCACTCTCTCTAGCATATCTAAGTCTTTCTTTAAATAAGGGGCTCAAACTTTGGGTGCTGTGTGGGTGAAATCCCAGAAGTCATGCACCTTCTTCCACTATCTTTCAACTTCTGAATCAACCTCCTACAATCTTCTATTAATGCAAGTAGGACACCCTTTCACATGTTCTCCTCTCAGTCCCGCAACTATTGCACATGTAAGTTATCCAAAGTATAAGTTGGAATTTTGTTTTATGTTAATGAAAACCCCCCCCCCCCAAAAAAAAAAAAAAAATAAAATAAAAATAAAAATATTTTCTGACAAATCTGGCAAAAATTTTGAAATATGAAACCACACCCTCTCAGATTTTGCTGAATATTGATGTATGGGTAGAGTTTTGGCTGAAACCTCTGAATCTGAAATCCATTTTTCAATATCTTAATTAAAAGCAAAGTTATGGACATCCATAGTTTGGGGATTTTGGCAGTCTCCCCAAATTTTAAAGACTCTTATCTCAGCCCTAATTTGCCTAGAAGGTTGAAAAAAAAAATTATTCAAAAGAGAATCTAAAGTTTTAATTAAGGGGGAGGTGAACTCCAAAGTACATTGATCTGATATAATTTAATATTCCATGAAAAGACTTACCAATCTAGTTTTTAGATGCATCATTCATTTTATATATTTTATTTGGACTGTTCAGTATACAAGACAGCATGCCACAGTAAAGAAAAAGGTATAGTCATAATGGGTGATTTTAATTTTCCGGGCATTCATTGGGATTCCTTGTCTAATATGGACCATAGTAGTTCTGCATTCATAAATTGTATACTAGATAACTTTTTGACCCAGATGGTCCAAGAACCCACAAGATACGATGCACTACTAGACTTAATATTAACTAACGATGAAAGTATGGTGGATGAAGTTAGAGTTGAGGAGAATTTAGGACTTAGTGACCATAATATAATTAGATTTAATAATGAATGTATATCTTGGGCCCAATTGCAAGTTGATAAGGAAAAGATCTTAGATTTTTGAAATAGATATTTTACCAAATTTTGAGACCTAAAAAGTTTAAAGTTTAAGTTTTATCATATGGGAACATTTGAAGCAAATTTTAGTGAAAATATTCAGTCAGTATGTTTTAAAGATAAACCATTAGGGTGGCAAAGAGAAAACCTGTTGGGTGAATAGAGAGATAGAGAGAAAATTAATGAAAAGCGTAGATGTTTTAAAATAGTCAAGGGAGCAATAGGAATGATGATTTAGAAAATTATAAGCAAAAATAGAAATGAACTTAACAATAATAAAGGCAAAGAGGAGACGGCAGAAATTAATTTTAGCAAGAATAGTAATAAGAATCTGAACGAAGTTTTTTAGCTTTTGATAAATTTAAAAGTAAGAAATAGGATCAATTGGTCCAATTAATATTGATGATAATTTAGTGAGTTCAGATAAGGAAAAGTGGTCAACATTTTCAAATGCTTATTTTGCTTCAGTGTTTACTGAGGAAAGATTAGATAATAGTTGGAGAACTAATAGTTCTTGTATGCATGTAACAAATAGACTTACAGAAATTTGAATTTGATGTAAAAGCATATAAAACGTTTATTAGATCATATGGACCCTGCCATAAGCTGCAGGCCCTGATGGTATTATATGGTAGAATTCTGAAGAGGGTAGTACCATCATTGCAAAGGCCACTGTATTTTGGTTTTTAAGCGATCTATAGCATTTGGTGAGGGTACCAGATTGACTTGGAAAATGGCATATGTTGCCTATTTATAAGAAGGTAGTAAGGAAGATTTGGGAAATTATAGGCCAGTTAGCTTAACATCTCTGGTTGTAAAGCGTTCTGGAAAAGTTACTGAAAGCGTCATATAGAGAAATATTTAGAGATAACAAGGTATTGTATGACTCCCAGCCACGTTTCAGAAAGGGTAGGTATGTCAGACAAACCTTTTAGAATTTATGGAATACATACTGACTGCATTGACTGAGGAGAATCCAGTTGATATTGTATATTTAGACTTTAGTAAAGGTTTTGATAAGGTCCCACATAAGGCTGAAGAAAAAGTTATTGCAATGTGGTATAGGTGGTGAGTTGGGTACATGGTGGATTAAAGGAGTGGTTGCAAAATTTAGAAAAACAGTGGTACAACTTAAATGGGAATAAATCATCATGGGAAATAGTGAAGAGTGCGTGTCCCACAGGGATTCAGTGCTGGGGCCACTATTGTTCTTCGTATATATAAAGATTTAGACCAGGGACTTAACCTTAAATGCAAGGTTTCTAAAGTTTGCAGATGATACTAAAGTGGCCACCTCATTAGGAATAGTGATTAAGGATGCCATAAAGCATCTCAAAATGATCGTATAAACTTCTTGGGGCAGATAAGTGGCAAAATGAATTTTAATAGGTAAAAAGTGTAAGGTTCTTTTAACTAGTTTACCAAAACACAGTTTCACTACGATATGAATGGATATTGGCTTGGTCTGTCGACCAAGAAAAAGATTTAGGGGTTATTATAAGCAGTAATTTGAAAGTTAGCTAATCAGTGTTTGGAAGCTAGAAATAAGCTAATAACATGCTGGGCATAATAAATCGCCAATGTTGTTTACAAGAGCAAAGGAAGTTATAAGTAAACAGTCTAATAGCTATCCGTTAGCCAGTAATGAAGTATTGTGCACAAGTTTGGGACTCTCAGTTAAAAAAATACCTGAGATGTACTGAATAGATTGCAACGAAGAGCAATTAATACGATTTCTGTCTTTGAGAGTAGGAACTAGGTACGAAGAGACTGAGGGAATTAAAATGATTTCTGTAGAAAGAGATTTCTTTGAGGGGATATGATTATAGTATTCAAAATATTTACCCATCTTGATAATACAGAGGACCAATAAATTTTTCATAGTAGAGCCATGGACAGGGTGATCAGGGGGCATAATAAGGAAATTAAGAAGAAAGCATGCCATCTTGATATAAGAGAGCATGCATTTAGTAATAGGGTTATTAAATTTTGGAGATTCTTGCCAGAGGAAGTTGTTCATTGTGATTTAATTGCAACATTTAAGACAGGTTTATCCTAAGCATAATCTGAGAATCATGTAGTGCATCATTCCTTAACATGATTGGAGTGCTTTTATTTACAGTAGTTATTGTTAGCATGCTAGTGTGACCATAACTTAGTTATTAATGCATGTGGATGGTTGGTATCATATTTATATATCATTAGTTTTGACTAAGCAAATTGGTGGATTTGTAGTTACAACCAAAATTGACAAGCCCTAGGTGCTTTGTGGATTTGCATGAGCAAATTATGTAGCTTAGTTGACTGGGACAGGTCTCTATAGGCCCAATTTGGCTTTTTACTGTCTCTATATTCTTTAATGTCTTACATTTTTGCGCAGGTTAAATAGGGCTTATAAAATTTAACATTTTACACTTTTAAGCGTATAACCTATAGCGTATGAGCTGCCCTATACATGTAGAAATCACTATATATTAAAAGGGAATTTTGTTGCTTCTTTTGGGTCAAATGAATATGTGATTGTGACTCCTGCATTCGATTTGGGGGCAATCAAACACACTCAAAATGTCTCCATCAATACCCAACATGTATCCTCATTTGACAGAAAAAAATGTTTTTTGCAACCTGGTGCATGAAGTTAATTTTACAGTCTTTGTGTTCATCTGATATTTCTTCAATAAAAGCCCTATTTAAGGAATATTTTCATAGGTACAGAGAATATATTGCCCATTATTGTAGTTAATGTAATTTATGGAATAAATTGATAAATCAGCTGAGATTTGGTGAACAGTATATTCTGTTGACTGTGATGTTTTGACAGTCATTAAATTGTTGGGAATAATTTTATGGAATCCTTATACGTACCTTTTAAGGTTAGAGCAGTCTCAAATCTAGATTGCAATTGGTCATCAACTTTTAATATGTCATCCGATGAAATGTAAAAGAATTTAATTTCATCAAAATAATTTTCAGAAAATTTGAAAAATTCTATGGTGTTATAAATGGTGATTTCATAATCCTTTAAAATCTCTCCTTAGCTCACACTCTTTTAACCAAACTTCTGATGCCATTGCCATCACAGGCATTTTGGCCATGACAGGTATCAAAAAAAATTCCATTCACAATTCCTCCAAAGTCTATAAAATGATAGCACAGATTTATTAAGTTGTACTTATTTTTGTATTGACCGGCACAACATTCTGAGAAGTAATGAACTTAGGTATATTTGGGAAGAATATCATTTATAGCACGCAAAAGTTTTTTAAGAAATGCATGAACTGCAGCTACTGAATGGATCAATGAATCACTGATAAAGCAAAAACCTTTATGGTTAAGACAATTTGTTCTCATTTTTAAAATAAACTATAAAAGGGTGTATAGTAGCTTGACTGTTCACCAGTGGAAGCTTTGGCTTGCCTCTTGTACAACAAAGGAGTAAGCTTCAGAAAAATCACCAAGAATAATGACTTTTTTGTTGTCCAAGTTTTCTTTTAAGATATTTTAAATATTCAGATTGTGACTTTGAAATGGTATCGTGTTTTGGAAAGAATCTCATGATAAAGTGACTATAAATTCATTTGTTAAAGAGACAATGGTGGTGAGTGTTGACCTATCTGTAGTCTGTACTAATCCACTGCAAATAATTAATGTTCTCTTTCATCTAATTTGGGAGAGTTTTTAATTATCTCTATTCGTCTAATTTGGAGCAGTTTTTAAATATCTTCGACTGCAATTTTTCCTGGACATTTTCTGCATTATTGTAGCATGCACATAGCATTGTTCATATCACAAACGCACTTTTCCATCAGAGTCTTAAATGTAATGTTTTTGTCACCAAAACTTGCTACCATAAGTTTGAGGTATTGGTGATGTATGCACACATAGACATTGAGTACCCTGTGGTCCTGCAATCACACACCACTTTGGTCTTGGCAAATGTGGAAAATCTAACAGCATCTTTGAGTTGGATTTGTATTGGGGAAAAAGTTTTTAAATTTGACAACAAGAGACATTTCTGTACTTGTTCTTTTTTGCCATCAGCCATTCTAACACTTAAATAATCACTTTTACCAGGACATAATCAACTTATTTCATCATCATCATAGAAAGAAATCATTTCCCTTATTTGTTCACCAGATAAAATCTTTCCTTTACTGTACCTTGGCACTTCTAGTAGGATTCCATATAATTTTTTTGAATACCTGACCTTATTCACTAAATATTTACCATCTCCAAAATATTACATGGTTTCAATAATTTTGAATGGGGATAAGTCAAAATCTGTAATTTTCTTTTATAGGATGCCTTTTTATAGTCTTCCTTCAGTTCTTCTAAAATTATCCTGCTACGGTAATTTAACCAACCATTAGCTAGTAGAAAGTGTTTTGTTGTAACAACAAAACACTTAGTAACAAATACTTAGTAAAGTAATAAAATTGCATATAACATTTTTTAAAGTTTGACAAACTAACCTTTCTACATTTTGGTCATTTGATTGTGAAGGATTGCACTCTTCTAAAGGAACTTCTTGTTCAAAGGGCATTTCCATTTGTCTTTTAGTTTCTTTATCCCTCCTCAAAATTTTATCATGCAAGTTTTTTCTCAGCAGAGAGTGCCATCTGAAATTTTGCAAAAGCATTATGAATTTAGTATAGAAAAAATTTATGGGGGGTGAGGGGGCAAAAAAATCTTGAGATTAAATAAATTTTATTAAAAAAAACTTTATTAAAAACAAAAGCACAAAGAATAATAAATAATTTAATAAAGATCAATGAGAAAAGTGACTTGAAGCCATAAATTAGTCTAATCGATAAATCTATTTCTGTCTGCTTTAAACATTCTAGGAACAGATATGAACTAACTTGTATGATTATTCATGTTTTTACTTTTTTTTCAAACTACCGGTATCTTTATATTCTAATGTGAAAAATTCTTGCTCTTAATTTATAATTTTCTTCTGAAAACTAAGTATGATGCTCATAAAAAAAAAAAAAAAAAATCCCCTATTCATGTAAATTGAATGCAGAAAGTGGCTAATAATTAAATTTTAAGTTTAAAGCCAATTAGTGACCATTGTGATCATTTGTTAACAAACTTGTTCACCACCACCAAAAACATAAACTCTATTATACCATTCAAATAAATTCTGATTCCACAACCATGATTATTATAACAGATTACAGGTTTTCACTTGTTTACAGTCTAATGCTTTGTTTGCAGTTATGCAGTTTTGCATGCAAACTATTCAAATGGTATCAGAAATTATTCTTGAAAAATATTACCCTTCCAAAGTAGACATTGAGCTAATGGTTTGTGTGTAGGCCACGCATTGTTCCTGGGAACCTTCACCTGAATCTTTTTTAGTAGAAACTTGTTATAATAACGATGCAGTTTATGTAAAGGATATTGTTAATCTGATTTTTAAATATTAGATTTCGGACTAATAGCTAGGCAATATTATACATTTACAATAGTTTACTTAAAGTTGTTGGGAAATGCAGAAATGATTCAATTTTCAGCATAGAGGGGATGAATTTTGTATTAACATTAGGGGAGGTTGCACACGTATGGATTTCGCTAATCTTTTGAAGTAGGTATGTAAATCGATTCAAATTCTATGATTTTTATAGGATGCCTTTTTAACACTTTCTCAGTCGTATGGATAATTTAATGGCTCCTTATCCGATCATGGTCCCTGGTTATCTTTAAACAGGCCAAAGAATACTTTTCATTCACCATACACAGCGGATTACGGGGGTAGTTCAGATTTCACTCGTGTAAGTTATAATGATTGAAAATAGATATCATCGGACGATAAACCTTATTCTATTATTCATCTGATGAATCAGCCAATGAACTTTCGGAGTCAAGTGTATAGTCTTGGGAAGGAATACCACATTTTTCTGTTAACTACAGTAAATTTTTGTTATGTTGCATAATGAAGATCGCACATTTGCCTCGCTGCAATGTTGGAAAATTCTCTATAATTTTCAAGTCGTCGCCCATATTATGCAAGCAGGCACATACCCCTTGATACTTACAAAACATCTTATCTAACAAAAAATGTAAACCATTGCCTAAGTAGTATACTTGACTGAATCGTATGATATTGAATCAAAAAGTAAAAAACTTTCGATCATGAGAGTTTTTCGTAGCAAAAACGAAATAATCTTTGAACTTACGTGGTCATTGCGCGTGTAATTTTCTTTAATATACTCGATTGCAACTGAAATTGCACACGCTTCATCTGTACCTCACAACGACCTATACGCATGATCTTTATTTAGATGTTATATTTTGTTATGCTCCCACAGCACAAGATCACATTCCACAAAGAAAACTCTTGAAAAAACTTTGCAGCGTCAATTTCACTTGCAGCAGCGACAACTCGTTGGGCATACAAAATATTTCTCTTACTAAACAAATGTCTACCTTCCCCAATTATATACACTCTGCAAATTTCAAACTGATCGATCGTCTAAATAATAATTAAGTTTTCCTGATTTTCTTTATTTTGAGTGCCGAAATTATTTTTATATGATTGCTTGTCAGCAACATATTATTATTCAATCTGATAAGAGAAATTTTATTATTGGCCCTTTATAAACTCGACGCTATACACATCTTTATTTAGATAAATTTCTGAACGCTCTGTAGCCGTTTGATGATGTTCAAGATAAAAAATTCGTTTTTTTATAAGTTTTCCTATGAACAGCGGCAAACCTTGACTTGTTATACAAAAATATTTAATTTTCCTTAAACAACAATATGTGTATCCTTTCTAATAATACATGCTCTGAAAGTTTCGTATTCAATCGGGAATATATAATAAAAAATTATTACGATTTTTCTTTTCTTAAGTTGCAAAAAAAAAGAAAGAAAAATTCAAATTAATTGATGGCATATAACTATTTTACTATTCATCTGATTAGAAATAAATTTTTTCCGCCTTTGTATAAAAATTGATGACAGATACACATTTTTTCGTTATATATCAATGTATTTGCTATAACCCAACGGCTTTGGCCATTTCTGCTCACAGTTCAAACTTCTTGGACTATTTACTAAAAAAAACTATTTTTTTTTACCATAACAGTTGCATATGCAAGTGGACTATAAACAAAATCCAACCACATTTTATCATTTCTTTTATTTGCTTTCAATTTTGTATGCATTGAAAACTACATTTTGATGTTATGATGTCATGCAAATTATATAAAACTGTTTGGATATATTCTGAAAACTTTATAAATTTTATGGAAAAAAAAAGTTGAGATCTGTTTAGCATAAAAAAGATCAAAAAAAATTTATTCTTTCTCTTTAGCACGTATGCATTTACTATTAAAGAAGTTTATTTCAGAAGAACATATGCCTATGGCAAGTTATTATGCTCAGTACATCGGAAATCCGCACAAAACATCATTTATGTAGTTCGGCAGAAATCATTGTAAAGACTTGCCTGACTAAAATGTTTAAAAAGTGCCTTTGTATCATACTCATTTGGAAGAACATTACAACAAATCTAAACAATATTGCGAATATGTTCATCAAAACAAATATTGTCGAGAAATCTTTCCTCTTTCGAATGGTCTATAATTTATCCAAAAAAAATTACATTAGTGTTGTTAGGAATCCTTACGCGCAACGTCCCCTTAAAAGTAAAAATATTACTGTAGATTTTCAGAATATTCCGACATTTTCAATGATTTAGGAATTAGTCTTTAAATTATGTCAGTCTAGATTATTATAGCTTATTTGTAGAAATTTGTTAAAAATCTGAGAATATTGAGTGCAAAGCATATTTCTGACCGACTTTAATCTCTTTAATAATACTCTAATATTTTGATTATCTTAATTTTTTGTTTTGTTATTTCAGGCTATAATAAACTTATAATTAACGTTTTGATATGCATTTGCAATCTTCAAAGTAAAATTTATTCCTCTTGAGAAGTTTATTGAATTCATTATATTTCAAAATGAATAGAAGCTTCAACTCTCCTGGATTAGCCTTCAATAGTGCAAGAGTTATTGGCCCAGAATTTTCTCATCGAAGGGTAGATCAACTTAATTATTCACTCAGAAGTCAGGCTTCAGATCTGTCAATGCAAAATGGAAATGGAGGTATATATATATATATAAATATATATATTATATATATATTATATAATCACCACAGTACGATAGGTTATTGAAAAATAAGGTATATGATCATAGACGTTAAATACTATATAGTTAAGTATAGTACTAATATATATATGATATATATTACATTATACTATTATATATGTATATAATATATACACTATTAATATAATAATATTATATATTTATATATCATATATATTATTCACCACGTTCATGGCTACAAATACCCAAGACGCAAAGCCATACGAGGAACCCACATGCATAGCCAACCTTGAAAACACAACATCCCTGAAGCAACACAAACAGCCTACAACTAGAAACCCACCTCAACCTATTAAATTATATATCTATTTAAACTGGTTCAAAACATTTGTCTTTATCACAATCCGAGGCTGCAGGAAGCTAGTAAAGTTACGCTACCAATAGTTCAGTCGTAGTATTACCTAGAAACTAGGCGAGTCTTACACTAGGATACCTCCTCCAGGAGCTGCCCACCACCCACCAGGTCTGAGTTTTTATTGTAAAACTCGAGTAAAATTGGGAGATTTTGGTGGAAAAAATAAACTCGAGATATGAATTATAGTCACTTTATTAAAACTAACATTACAGTCAATAGAGTTAGAAAAATTTCAAAGATTTTTATCGTTTTCACCGGATATTTATATATACTACACCTATATTATATTACTATATTAATATATAGTTAATATAATTAATATTAGATTAATATTATATATACTACTAATTATATATTACCTATATATATTATATATATATATATATATATAATATATATTATATATTACGGGTATATATAATATATATTTATATATAATAATATACTATATATATATATATATATATATATATATATATATATATATATATATATATTATATATATATATATATATATATAGTATCTATATATATATTTACCAATATATTTCCTGTGTGATTATCGGTAGTTATTCTACCGGTGTCGCCATAATTGATAAGGATAATAAATATCTAAGACAGCGTCTAGACAGCCAGATAGTTACTTATGTGAAATAAAGTTGTAAAATGTGATTCAAGTTCACTAACTTAATTCAATCCAATGTTACAAATTGGTTTTATACTTTATTGCATACTACATAATTTATAAAATAATGAAGAATTCAAAATTATCTCTAGTAAATGTAAAGGTAGATTTACTTTTTTATTTACTGAAAAGTTTTATTTAATAATTTTAATAATGGAATCTTATCTTATCTTGTCAATAAAATTTATAGAGACATCCATTTGTACTTTGATTTAAATTTTTAAAATTATTTTTCTCTAATTTCATTTATTTTCAATATCATTGTAAATGGTATATCATCCTGTGAAATCTTGATAGAAATTGCAACTAGGACTCACTAATAAATGAGCATTTAAATAGTGTATTATTATGCATTTATTAGCATTTTTAAAATATCTCTCAAATTGTTGAAAATTATAGCTAAAATTTAAAAAAAAACAAAGAAAAAACCCACTTGCAGCTGGGCTTTTTTTGGTTTTTATGGATGGGTTTTTTAATGCCAACCCTGCTTTACTTAAGATAGTCCTGTTATGTCATTACTATCAATAATCTGTAACAATAGCAATACCTTTTACCTTTACAAGTTTCACCAATGAGGAAATGACTTCATTCAGCAGTGGGATTTGGACAATGCCTGTTATCAAAATATATGTTTAATTTGTGAATTTTATACCTATTTATTAATTTATTTGTCAAATAATATTGAAATGGTATTACAAAAAACATTCAATTATTGATCATTTTATTTTTTCCTCAAAAATAGAAATTTTAAAAAGCCCAGTAAAACCAAAAATAAAAGCCCAATACCCCAAAAATGCCCAATAAAACCCACTGGGCTTTTTTTTTTTTTTTTTGATCCAGCCAAAGGTTTTTTCTAACCCTTGCTCTAATTCCTTCATTTATCATTCTATAAAAATGAGAATTAAGAATTAAGAGTGAGAAGTTAAGTGAACAAGGTAATAAGGATAGTATACTAAGAGCACTCTTCAAGTAAATCAGCTGAATGTGAACAAGTTGAAACTGAACAAACCTGGGAGCAAATGAAGGAAGCAGTTGTTAGCAGGGCAAAGGAAGTATGTGGATGTGCTAAAGCAGGAAGTAAGAATGTTAACAGTGAGTGGTGGAATGAAGAGGTGATACAAAGCGTGAGTGAGTGATCTCAAATGGTTTGAAAATGTTACTAAGAAAATTTGAAGTTTTCAAATAAAAATGTTTGGAATTATATAAGGAGGAAAAAAGAAATACCAAAAGGTGCATACGTAGGAGAAAAGAAGGGGTAAATGAACAGTTTGGAAGGAGGATGAATGGGGACTTATAAGAAATAGGAAGCTCTTCTGAAGGAAGGCGAAAAGGTTAAGAATGAGAATAAGAGGGAATCTGCCTTAGAATAATGACATAGGGATGGACAGTACTTTTGTAACTGTGAATGGATTTGAGGGGAGTGTGGAAAGAACCATTCATAAAAGTATTAAATAAACAGTTTTAATGAAAGATGATAGTGAATGCGTGATGAGTTGATGGTATGCCAAGAAGGAATAGGTATTTGGGATGAGGTCATTAGCAAGGAGGAGGTAAAGTTGAAGAATGTAAATCTGCCAGTTATAGATGAAATTACTGGTTGAAATGATCAGGAACGGAGGCGAGATGGTGATTGAGTTGGATTTGGAAGTTGTATATACAGCGTTTATGGAGGGATAGTTCCAAGGGTATGGAGGATATGTAATAGTACCTTATATAAGGGTTAAGGAAGATAAGGGACTGAGGAATTATAGCGGATTAATTTTAATGAGCGTTGTAGGAAGAATATGCTGGTGTTTTGGTATGAAAGAGTGCCGATATTCTTCTTCTGATTGGTGAAGAACAAAGGTGCATTAGGAGTGGTTAGAGGATGTGTTGATCAAAAACGTTTACATTAAAACAAATGATTGAGAAATATTGATGGATGTGATAGAAGAATAAATTTAACGGACTCACACTGCAAGTGATACGGAATTGCAACAGGGCATATGATAAGATTAATAGAAAAGCTCTATGCAACAAGGTGTTAGTAATATATGGTTTGTGGTATACGATTCTGAATGGAATCAAAAGTATGTATGATGATTGGTAAAACGTGTTTAAGAATAAATGGGTCAAAATGATTGGTTTAATATTAATAGCGGAGTTGAGCAGGAATGTTATGTCTCCTTGTTATTCAATTTGTAAATGAATGGGGTTATGAAAAGAATTAGAGATGGAGGTGGCACAGGAAATGGTGTTAGGAATGATGGGAGTATGGAGGTGAGTGGAGTGTTGCCCACCTATTATATGTGGATGATTTGGTTGTGTGGTAATCTGAAGAAAATTTTCGAGAATGATTGGTAGAGAGATTGGCAGGGTGTGTAAAAGAAAGGCTTTGTAAATAAAAGAAGAAAAGAACAAGGTATGGTTGTGAGTGAGACAGTCCTCCGGGTGAAGTTATGTTAGTGGTGAGCAGCTGGAACAAGTGTCTGAGTTTAAATATTTAGGATATATGTTGGATGAAAAGGGAATGGATAATGCAGGGTGTAGTGGGAAAGTTGTGAATGGCATTAAGGTGGCTTGTGCAATTAAATCGTTGGTGGATGTAAAGGAACTAAGTCTTGAGTGCGCTAGGGTCTTACATGAGGGTATGTTATTACCTGTGTTAATGTATAGTAGTGAGACTGTGGTCTGGAATAAGAGGTATAGATCTAAAGTTCAATGCGTTCAGATGGACAATCTTAGGGGCGTGTTAGGTGTAAGAAAAATTGATAAAATGAGGAATGAACGTATTAGAGAGTTAAGTGTTGTGAAGAAAGGGGTAAATGAGAGAATAAATGAAAGTACATTGAGATAGTTTGGTCATGTGGAAAGAATGAATGTTAGTCGGTTGGTTAAGCGGATGTATAGTGGTGAGTGTGTTGGCAATCGACCGGCTGGGAGGCTGAAGAAAAAGTGGATTGAGTCAGTAAAGGAATGCCTGGAGGAGAGAAATTTGAGTTTGGCTGAGGTGAGAATAAAGGTGCATAATAGGAATGAATGGCGGGGGTTTTGTGAGGGGGTATGGTTGTGGCCCACCTGGGCCAGGGGATGAACCCTACACTTGACGATATGCCATAGTGAGGATCCGTCGCGGTCCCATGAAGCTCCAGGTTGGATTTTCTGACAGTGACGAGTTCTCACTAATAGGTATAGAGGGGCGGTAAGGCTGGGCTTTCTTTTCGACTTGTGTCATATTCTTCTACTTTTCTGTTTCCGGTGCATGTCGCAGGAAAAAAAGGTAGATGATGTTATATTATGTTATGTTATTCTATCTTTCCTGGTTTTTCCCCCCATCATAACCCTCCTCCATTTTTTTGAGGTAATTCCTGTTAAAGCTCCATACAACAGAATGGACTTCAGTGCACTATTGTATATTATTTTCTTGGCTTATCAGAAATCTCTCTGCTATTTTTGTTACCCAGTAAAGACTCCAAAATACATATGCCAATTAACATTTTTTATTTTTTCACTATTTTACCATCACATTCGGTCTTTCCTCCTCCTCCTTCCTATACTCACAATCAAAATCTTTGTCTTACCCATAATCATCCTCAGTCCTGCCCATGCTTCCCTTCACTGAGCTCTTGACTCTGTTACAACTCTCAATTTTTCCTTAAGATTTTTTCATAATAAATCTGTCAAATGATCTATTAATGATATATTTCTCTATAATTTCCACTAAAATAATTTCTTCCTATTATAGTCATACTTCATTTTTCTGTACTTTTCTCTAACCCCAGCTCATATTCATAAATTTGCATACCTCCTCAATTTTTTTTCTTAATGCCTCCTCATGCTCTTCTCTTATTATAAAATCCTCTTCCGCCTCCTCACCTTCACCATTTTTTCCCTTTCCTCTACTCTTCCTGATCCTCCTTATCAACATTATAAGTATCTGTAGAATAACTTGTTCAACTTTTATTTTATCTTCTCGTCTCATAAGTTTGCCCCTTCATCATATTGCTACAATTTTTTTTTAGTTCCTTCATACAATTTTGGTAATATGTATCCAATTTCCCATTTTAGTTTTATCATCTACTTTTTCTGCCTTTTCTCCACCCCTCCCATCCACTTTCTTATTAAAGTCTCTGACGCTACACTCAGTAATGTTTTGTGTCCCCTTTTTATCATCATCCATTTCTACGACTTTTTCATTTTTCTTTTCCAAATGTAGACATTTTCTTCATTGCTCTTTCGACGATTCTACGTTAAAAAATAATTTCCTTCTCTTGGATTTCAGCTTTCACTGTCAAATCCTCCTTAACGAATCTATTTTCTGAGCTTAAGGTAACTCCCGATAGTACCCTAACATCTTGTTTAATTCTTCTATCTAAGGATTTAAGTATAACAATCGTTTATAATTTCTCGTTGAACCCTCAAAGTTACAAATTGAATGTAATTTTAGCAATTATAAGAAAAATTGAATCCGCCCTATTTTCTATTCACATTTGGGTCCAAATGACACAATACTTCGACATTTGACTAATATTTAAAAAAAATATTTTTTCACTTATATATGCTTCATTTACATATGCTTCAAATATTAAAATCTTTTTTCAGTAAAGTTTAAGTAACTAAAAGTTTCTATAAAGTATTTATAGATTTGAGTTTTTAAAAATAACAATCTTTCATATTAAGTTTCCTAAATGTAATAGATTAATTTTATTTTTGTTTTTTTAATTATTTATTTTTTTTTTTTTTTTTTTTTTTTTTTTAGATGATAGAAGAGAGACCTCAACAAATAGTATCAATACCTCGGTTAATGACTCAATAAATATGAGAAGCCGACCATCAGTAATGAATTCGGATTCAAACTACCAGTCCAAACCATCTCCAGATGAAATTGTAATTAAAGGTCGAGGAAGAAGGTCTTTACCTATTAAGTGGTCACCAATTCCCATTGAAAGTCCTCAAAAAACTCCCTTATCCTCTCTTATTAAAAGGTCACCAAAGAAAGGTGTAATTACCTTAAGATCTTCTCCTAGAAAGAGATTACAATTGAATGATGATCCAACTTCAGACCTTGTTCATAGCAGAAAGGTTTGTTGAATTTTAATTTATATAAAAAAAAACCTACCTTTTAACGTGCTTTATCCCCTATAAAGAGGGTAACACGGAGGGGGACCACAGGAAATCGAACTTTAAGGTCGGCTATCCCAAACCAGCGCCACCAACATGTTCGCAGTCTAGTTTTAATTCTTGCCCCCAGGTAGATAAAACTCCCAACTGCTAACGCTGAGGATTTGAAACAGCGTCCTCTCGTATGAGAGCGCGACTCAGCCTTGCGCCACGAGGTGTTCTTCAATTTATATAAATAAGATTAATATAATTGATTTTATTTGTCATAATTGAGATCAAAGCTCTATTAAGATTAAAGTTTAACAGTTTTATCTTTTAGTTGGGTTCATAATTTATTTTCCAGACTTTATTCATAACTTCTCCGTTAGCTACGGAAATACTTTCGCCACTAGCGCCTAAAACCAGAATCTGATTTGGTTTTCGTCAAATCCAAAAGTTTCGGACAGATCCTGTCAACAAACTCTCAAAGACGCAAGCTTGTCATGTTTTAAATTCCATTATTGAAACGCATCCCTTTATCAAAGGTAAAAGAGCAGTCTGCAATAATAATAATAATAATAATAATAATAATAATAATAATAATATAATAATAATAATAATAAATGAATTTGTTAGTGTATATTATAACATTGCATCAATCGAAGAAAATTTTAACTTAATTTCAGGTCTCAAGAAATCTTTAAATCTTTCCCTTCCAAATTTTTGTTTTTGTTTTTTTAGTAATTTCTATCTAACTTTTTTTTTTTTTTTTTTTTTTTTTTTTTAACTATTTTGTTATAATTTTGTTATTATTTACTACATCTACACAAGCTACATCAAGAAAATTAAATCTTATTAATATGTTTTTAGAATTTTTTTACTTTTCTAAAAATATTTTATTACATTATTATGTATATTAGATTAGATTAGAATTTATTTGATTTGATTTTTTTTGCCACCGAACCTCTGTCATTTAATTGTGGTTCATTACCCACCGCGGTAAGTTCTATAATCTATATAGTCATAGCTTTCCTGACCAAATGAAATAGTTGCATAGGTTATTTAAGTTGAATAGCCAACTTTTCTTTGGCTCAATTCATCAGTATATTGTACCCAGGGTTCTGTTTCGAATTCAGATTGGCGGACCTGTGCAAAAAGCAAATAAAGATTATGATTTTTAGTATGGAGTACTGTTGTAAATCTTCGCTATATTTTAGTTTTCTGTGGATATTGAGATTAGTGTAGTAAATAATAGTGTCACCAGTGTTAAATCACGTTGGATGGTAAGCAAAGGAACAAGTATCCGAGTTTAAATATTTGGCCAATAATGTTGGATGAAAAGGGAACGAATGATGATGCCTGGTGTAGTATTAAAGTTAAGAGTGGTTGGAAGGTGACTGGTGCAATTAAATTTTTGGTTAATGCAAGGGGCTAAGTCTCGAGTGTTCTAGGGTTCTGCACGAGGGTGTAATGTTACCGGTGTTAATGTATGGTAGTGAAACTATGGAGTTGAATAAGAGGTATAGATCTAAGGTGTAGTCTGTTTAGATGGACAATCTTAAGGGTGTGTTAGGTGTGAGAAGAATTGATAAAGTGAGGAATGAATGTGTTAGAGAGTTGTGTGGTTTGAAAAAACGCGGGAATGAGAGAATAAATGCGTATTAAGATTTTTTTGTCATATGGAAATGTTGATTGTATAGAAATGAGTGTGTTGAGAATTGACCAGCTGGGAGACCTAAAAAAAAGTATTATGTAGACTTTGGAAAATCAAGCACACTTTTGTGGGCGGAGGGGGTTTGAAACATGCTCTCTCTAA
Organism: Trachelipus rathkii; assembly: GCA_015478945.1. NCBI lineage: Eukaryota > Metazoa > Arthropoda > Malacostraca > Isopoda > Trachelipodidae > Trachelipus > Trachelipus rathkii. The sequence goes on along the minus strand of JABUQX010006502.1, from coordinate 10,720 downwards.
TGAGATGGGTTTGCAAGCGCTTCTAGAAGGTAGTTTTGTATAATTACGTGTTCAAAATACCCTATTTTTGGCCTTTTTTAAAAAATCAACTTTACAGTTTGTAAACTAATGGAAAGATCTAGGTGATTAAAGTTATACATTCGAAAACAATGGTATATTGAGCCATTATGTGCTAAATTTCACATTCATTATTAAATTATTGCGGGTTATAAGACATTTTATTTATAAAGAATTTAAAGATGAATATAGATTTTGATATCAGATGCATTTTAAACAAAAAAATCTGCAAAATTTGCTTTAACTATTTTTCAGTAAAAACATTGAAAAATCTCTCAATTATACATCCGCATCTTAGGTACATACTAGATATGGGCTGAATGTCTATTTTTTCAATATTCACGAATGCTAATACTGTTCAAATAATTTAGTTTTATTATTCGCAAATGCGAATATATTTTAATATCCAGGAATGCGATTGGGAATATTACATATTGCCAAAATAATATTCCAGCTTTTATACTAAGTATGAGTATAAGTAGAATATTTCTTTCTGTTGTAAAGAGTTCAGACATTAAAAATTGAATGAATATAATACATTGAATTTCCTTTTTCGAGGACGCAGAACGAGAATCCAATCTAACATGCATCCCACCATTCTCTTTCCCCAACCTATGCCCTTTGATAGAGGAAAACCACTACATTAATATATAGAGCTAATGTGCAGTTGATAGTAAAATCAATAGTTGAAATAACTTATTGAAAGGTTATACTTCAAAATTAATAATTTTTCATCTATCCGAGCATTAATCATCTACGTTTTTACATCTTAGATCAAACCTGCATCACTAAAGAGACGTTTACTGGCAACCCTCAATGGCGGACATGTAAGGTAAGTCCTTTCTAACTATGAAAGATCAGTATACGTCTCCTCAGGTTTCCTCCACCATGTAAGAGGATCTTTGTCAGGGGAATGTGTTTCTCTTTGACGTAATAGTCAACGATTTTTGACTCCTGCTCGGATAGCTGAACATCTACATCATCATTACTTGAATATAGAATTGCATTCATGACGTCGGTGACTAACAGTGGTGCTTGTGGATGGTTTTAAAACAACGTTTGATGTTCTTTGAGCTGCTTAAATAATTTCAGACTTGTATTTTTTAATCTACATTTTCGGTCGACGCTGACTTTAACACTCCAGAAAATAGTGAGAACTGAAAAAGACTTAGTGGAATGCTAGTTATTTCTCTCTCTGAATGCGAACCTTTTGTTAATTTCTCAATATCGTCGCTCTCAGCATTTTTATTCCTAGACTTTCATTGTCTGAAGGTGCTAATACTCTCCACAATGGTTACGAGAGGAAGAATGTTCACTATTGATGACGAGCTTTTGCTGATTGTCATGGTGACATCTTAAAAGGGTTGGAGTACAGTTGGTTAGAATAGATTGTCCTAGGACATTCGTTTTATCAATAGAGCGCCCGTCTAGGCAGTCGGGTACAGATAGTTCTTGCATCCTTATCATCATTTGCAGAGTGCTGTTCTAACTTGTAACGTCAGGTATTACTGAAAGTTGTTGAACGTTAATTCTTACCTCTATTTTCTTTTGTTCTTCTTGAGCCATGGTCTAATGATTAAAGTGTACCGCAATTGGCCTACAACCTTGAGATATCTTTGCTGACTGATGTTTGAGATGTCACACCATATCTAATATTAAGGTGTAGTTGATGGCTGACGGAGTTTGTGTTATTCCCTCAAGAAAGAAACAAAACTTCCTTTATATTGGCACCAGCATCTCTCATGACACAGTAGTTTCTATTTCGTCAACATTCCATTAAATGTCACTTGAGATATTCATTTATTCATTCGTGTGACGTTCATCGAGTGATTCATTGCACAACACCAAAATTTGGAGTTTGAAATCTTTACCTACTGCGATGACTAGTCAGAGAGAACAAAGAAGCTGCTGCTGATCTGATCATTCGTCGGTGGAGAGGGGTAACTTGGATTGTTTGATATAGGTTATTAATTCTGAAACAAGTTTTAACGCAATCATATACATTTTCTCACAAACAATATCTCTAATATTTGCTTTGACTTAGCCGATAGAAAGGAACAACTACTTTCATTAGACGTGCAAAGTCAAGAACTTCAACGTGAGAAAACAGAAGATCGTCCATTTCTACAAATTTAATATCCATCCTTTGTGCTTTTTCTTATTTAGCGTTTCATATCTTTGTATTTTCTATACGTTTCAAAAATAATCTGCTTCATTCTTGAAGTAGACATCGGAGATCCTTTCTTCTTTTACTAGTTTAATTTTCTACCTCTTCCTCGTGTTTGCTGCTTAGATGGTTTCTTAACCCAAATGTCGCTCTTCTTTTTCAAAAATAATTACGATTGCAAAGTGTACGCTTTGCGATGTCATTGGAAACAATATCGAAGTAATACCAACCACACTGGGTGAGGATTCCATTGCTTCAACAGTTGATCTCGATCGTTTATACTCACATGTACAAGTCTCAATACTCAATATTGTTAGACTAAGAGTGTAACTCAAATTATTGCAACGACCTCAAGATGGTATATAGTCAACTTTGCACAAAAGTCAGCAAATTTTCTAATAAGTCACACCGGACCTAGTTATATTCGCGAATCCGAATGTCAGTCCGAATATTGAAAAACATGCGAACATTCGGTCTATCCCTAGAATATACCACTTTTCTAAGTTACATACGAAATTTAAACTAAATATTTCTAAAGTTAATAGATTATTCTTTATGAAACTAAATATTCAGTTAAGGGAAAAATGTACACCACCTTATAGAAAGATCCGACTGGAGCCAGAGCCGGATGCTGTTACATCACTGATTATTATTACTACTACTAGAAATTTCACCATTGTTATTACTACTAGTAATTTTATTATTATTATTATTATTATTATTATTATTATTATTATTATTATTATTATTATTATTATTATTATTATTATTAAACTGTAAATCAGCGACTAATTTTTAAATTATATTCTTTTATTGTTTCATTTGAGACTTTTTAAAAAAACGATATGCTTCATCAAACATAGGTCCTACACCTTAATTTTGTCAGGGTCTTTAACTGTTTTCATTTATTTTCCCATATATTATAATATATGCTTACATTTATCAAGAGTTTGTATATTTTAATATATATATATATATATTATATAATCATTACTATATATATATAAACTAACTTTTTAAGCGTGCTTTATCCTCTTTAAAGGGGTGTATATGATCTTTATATTACATTTATATCATATATATATATATATATATATATATATATATATATATATATATATATATATATATATATATATATATATATATATATATATATATATATATATATAATATATTATATATAACTTATATTTTTTGTTCAGTTTGATGTTAGCTTTTACACGTTACATTTTCGCCGGAGATTGGGGGTAAGGTGCTTGTACCAGCATCCGAAAAGAAAAGCAGTAGGAGAACTGAAACGTCGAAAAGAAAGCCCAGCCTAACCGCCCCCTCTGTACCATAATTAGTGAGAAGCTCGTCGACAGAAATTCCACCTAAGAGCATCATAGAGGACGCGACGGACCCTAACTAACTGGTAAATCGTCAATGTAAGGGTTATCCCTTGGCCCAGGTCCCACAACCATACCCCATACAAAACCCGCATTCTCTGCCTATATTGCACCCTTACTCTTCAGCCTCTGCAAATCACATTTCTCCTTCAGACATTCGTTTTACTGACTCAAATCCCTTTCTCTTTCGGTCTCGCAGGATTCGTTTCCAACACACTCACGCTCTATACATCCGCTTAAACCAACCGACTTCCTCATTATCCTTTCAACCATGACCAAACCATCTCAACACTCTTTCATTTATTCTCTCATTCCGCCTTTCATCACGACCACACCCACTCTCTAATACGTCATTCCTCTCTTTATCAATTCCTTCTCACACTAGCAAGCACCCTAAGATGTCACTGAACATTGAACTTAGGATCTATACTTCTTATTCAGACATAGTCTCACTACATACAATAAAAGGTAACAACAATACCTCATGTAAGACCCTAGCACACTCAAGACTTAGTCGCTTTGCATTCACCAACGATAATTGCACCAGCCACTTGCCTGCCATTCACACTTTCCTTCTACACTCGCATCGTTTCTTCCCTTCTCATCCAACTATATCGTCTAAATATTTAAAAACTCAGACACTTGTTTATGGCTGCTCACCATCTAACATAACTTTGTAGCGGATTTTACTATAAGAATAAAAGCCGGAGCTACAATAATTGAAATCAGAAAGGTGTGAGGCTGCCTCCAGGATTGATATTGGGGATACAAAAAAAACAAGTAATCAACCTCAAATATACCTTAAATTTATTATACAATAAAAAAAAAAAAAAAAGCATATATAGAATAACATTTATTACTTATAATAATTACAAAAAAATTACAAGCACGTATCCCTGATCTGATTACCAACTCAAATTAACTACAATAACATTTTACACGTTGTTCAATATTCCAATAATAAATATTGAACCTCGGCACCTACTAGTTCCCACCACCAGGTAATTACAATATACGCATATACTACATATATTACTACAATATTACCTCGTACCTAAGCAATATATAAGCACATATAATATATATATATATGAAATAAAAAAATATAATAACGAACCCACATAATATGGAATACGATTGATTAAATATACGAATTTCTTCTTCATGAAATAGTTTTTATTTGTTTTAAATTTATATTTAGTTTTATTTTTCAAAATCTTCACAATTGTCTTTAATTTTAAAAAAATTCCTTTGTCTTTCATTATAAACCCAGTTTTAGTTTTTAACAATTTTGCACTTTTCTGCACTCTTTATATTTCCCTTTTCGGTTCGCCTTTTTAATTTTCAATTGTTTTTTTCCTTCATATATAAAAAAATTGGTTTCCTTCTCACTTCAACACAACCTTCCCCGAATTTTTCTAATGTTTTTCAATTAGTTTTTAGTTTTTTTCACATTCTTTCAAAAATGTTTTATTTTTAATAGTTTATTTTCATTGGTTGACCGTCACTAAATGTTCAAACTTTAATGTCACTTTATAGTTTTTTCACGGTTCCGTATTTGTGAAGCGGTTATGGTACCTACACTCTTTCTTTTTCACTTCAATTATCGGCTTCTTATTTAATCCCGTTATGTTTTTTATTTCTGTTAATTATCAGGACATGGTCTTTTATTTGGCCCAACTACACGTATTTCGGGACATGTCAATCTTTAATTTTATTCTTTTACTGTTTTATCGGGACATGGTCTTTCATTCGGCCTACCACATCGTATTTCTGGAGTCGAATTACGTTTTAGGTGTACCACACCGCTGAATTAATAGGTACCTAAGTACCACATCGTTGATTGATCGCAGCACAAAAGAAATACAAAAAAACAGACGCAAGACGCCAAAGGAAAAAAACTGGAATGAAAAAATTAACAAATTCTGTACGTGACATATAATAAATAAATAAAAATAATATGGTAAATGAAATAATAAGGTAATGCTGAAACAGAAATCCTGATAATGATAAATGAACTATATAAGTAATAAAATATAATAAATTAAAACAATTAATATTTTTTTTATAGAGGTAAATTTTATCAATTTAAACACATCAAATTTTACAAAATACAAAAAAATCATTCCTTAAATTAACAACTTTAAATGTAAAAATTCAAATTCAAAACTAAATTATTTAAATTAAAAAATTTTATAAGAAAAATTCAAACCTTAATTTAAATAAAGCTACCTGGCCAATGGTGTTGACCAGTTTTTTTCACACCGATACTTCTACTTCTAACTTCTACGGTCCCACAGACAGCAGACCTTCACCAAAATGACGACGTATACCTACAAAATACTTGCAATTTAAAACAAAAACATTCTTGAAACTTATTTGATAATACAAAGAATAGAGAATACTGAAATAAAAATGAGAATATATATAATAGATAATATATTGAATCATAAATTAAATTAACATAACAATAATAAATCAATAGGGACGCCTTACATGAGAAAGATTCCTCAAGAAAGATCACCAAACGCTTGCCACCATACCATCTATCATCTATGTCATTAATGATCCACCGTCCATACAACAGGATCCCATGCACCAGAGCTAGAATCTTCAAACCTTTAAAATATAACTAATGAGATTCCAAAAGAAATATAATATAATGAAATAATGCAAATATAGAGAAAAATAATTCCCGTTCCAAAGAAAGGATTTCCATAAAAGAAAAGGGATTGTCCCAGAACTAATCTACGGCAAGGAAAAAAAAAAAACATCATCAACAATTATTTCCAAAATTCCACCTAGGTGGCGCTGATGATCTCAAAGAAATATTAAATAATTCCTACGAAGAGAATATATCATAAAACTCAATTAATTAACAATAATACAATCATTCACATTCGTTTCATTCAAACGTGAAAGAATGATGGATGCCGCGAAACTAGGAAAAGAAGGAAAGAGAAAATGAAGAACTACTCGTTGCGTCAGAACACCATCACTCACAGCAACACAATTATTCTCCCCTTTCAAACACTCTCATACATGACAAATTTAAAAATACGCAAGAATATAATATAATATATACATCATATGGTACCCAAGAAATATGAATACAAAAAAAAAAGAGAACTACCTTGGGCATAGCTCACACATGCCTCCACCGTAAGTTTGTATCATATTTTACCCCAACATCCTATCATCTATAACGCGTTCATCACCCAATCATACACTTTTACAACACCTCTACTCTAGTAACGGTTTCTCATGATTCTTCACTCTGTTACTGGTTTATTCCCACCTTTTCCGCTCTTTCATCAAGTCCTCGTCCCTACTTCATCACATACTTCCTTCCTAGGTAATGCTTCAGACACTTTCTGCAATCTCTTTCTCGATCTTCTCATCCTAGCATTCGCCTTTATACATTCACTACTTCAATCCAATTCGACACAAAATTTACTCAGAATCTCCCCTTCCATCTGCACAATCCTTGCTCTAATATTTCTCATCCTGCCTAACCACTCTCATTTTCATCCAAAGGAAACTTGCATAAGTGTAAGTACTTTTTCTACACCTCTGCTCGTACTAGCAGCATACAAACAACGGGTCTCATGTAAATACCGCAAAAGCATCAGGGCAAAACAACACTTAATTTGCTAACAGTACTGGGATATCCTCCTGACCGAAGTTCTTTCGTATCTCTTCAACCACACTAACTCTTTGCCTTTAACGCAATAATCATGCCACTATATCCCATTTCTCATTCAAATCTTCCTCATTCACCAGAAACCTTATATACGGGAAGGAATCTTAGATAACAGGAGTCTCTCCACGGGCCTCTACTGTACCTGATGGCCCTAAACTCATTCATAACTATCATCCTCACTTTCCAACACATAACTAACCCCATTAGACATAACCCTTTTGCCAAATACCGGTCGCTCAAAACTTTTCTCTCATCTTACTCTCAGTTTCAACGCGACATTTCTCAATCACTTCTGTTCAAAACCTTATCCTACCTAAAACTGGCAACTTTAAGCTACCCTTTTCCAAACGTCCCTATAACCTTCAGGTAACCTCAAAGCCTGGGTTTCACAAACCTCTCGAAATTCATCACATTACATACAAGGAGACATACCAGTTGCTCTATGCACAGTCATATTATAAGCCCATAACACTCTTCCTAACCAATAATCCCCAATCAGTCTCCCTTTCACTCATCTTCGTATCATCTCACTACGTCGAATCGGTTCTCCTCCGCTAACCATTCGAAACTCGCATATAACGGCGTTCGTTTTCACGATGTTCAATGCCCAATCCACTCAACTATTTGCTCAAAGCGCTGCCTACAAACTCGGTCCATGTACATCACAATTACGCTTCGGTTACAATACACACCTCGGGAGACAAAGACTGCCCTTACCTGTAGGGATGAAAGGATCCTCGCTTAGCCACAGAAATTTCGCACGATGGCAATGTTCAGTTTCTTGTTGAAACACGATTGTTAGAAGACAGAAGGAGAAATGGTTGTAGTTGTTGATTTTGTTGCAAATGGGTGAGAGTTGGTCGTGAGCAATAGAGGATGAGAACTGTTTAAGTATCGAGAGATAGTGTGAGAGTTTCTTTTTGATCCATCCATAAGACGGAATGTCCTAGTCTGTGCAGCCTGAGTAATTGTACTACATTAGTTGGGCCACAGAAGTGTCGCAGTGGACTCTCTGCAGTCACTGGCAAAGAAAACACAATCGAATCTATCATAGCTAACAGTTTTCAATAAGGATGTCGAGTGTTTTCACGACGAAGAGGTTATGTTGTGTGTTACTAAGTGGCTTTACTTATATTAGGAAGTCGTACCTATGAGAGGAATGATTTGGTATTAACGTTACAAACACAGAGGTGGGCTTTCCACCATAATGGTGCTTTTTCGTGGATTAATATGGCTACAGTGGGATGTGGGGCGTTTAGTTTTCCCTTTCTCGACTATTCCTCTGACAACTCAAGTCAAGCTTAGTCAGTACATCATTCAAAACTAATGGTTCTCTTGGCTCTAACACCCAAGAGGATTAAACAACACTTTACCTCACCTTTTCATACATTACGATCATGGGGAAGTTTCAAACATGGGGTAATGTATAAAGAGATGAGTGTTTAATCCTTGTTTAATGGAAAATGGATATGTTATTTTAGATTCTCATCTGACCAAACTTAGCTTGGTGAAGAGAATCGTCACTAAGCGCACAATAAGTATCAGCTACTAGAGTATCCGAATAATACGGAAACACTCGAGAGCACGCCGCCTGTGTTATCAAGTCATTGGATCTGGAACTGTACCACGTCCTCTTTCTAATGAGTTAGTAGTGATTGCCGGATTTGCATCAATTGGTACATTTCTTCTGCAATCAAAACCTAGTTTCTGCGAAACACCTGCGAGTGGGTATCTGATAGGAAATCTAAATCGTAAGCTGCTGGGTGCCTCGTGGCAACACTTCTTAACCAACACTAAATACAAAATAATCTGCAGCTACATGATGGCGCATAGGTAGCTCATTCGTTGGCCTGGTTGCATATGGCCTCATAACATCAATAAGTCACTAGTGCGTGCTCAATCCTTTGTATCGAGTTGGTTGGTCAAATCGCGCATAAGTTTTGTTGCCACACCAACTCTCGCAATTGTGGCGTATGTAAACCGCCGAAAATCAACCACACAAAGGCGCAATGTTGAGTGATACACATTCTCGCATTTTGGACCCTGCATTTAACAGCATGTGAGTTCTCACGGATAACTTACCTTCAGGGCAGGCGTTTGGAAGCACAATGTTTGAGTTTGCGCATTCACCTCTGTAGCAGATTTGAAACACTTATGAAAGAACGACGACCGTAATACCTATTGCCCCGACGTCGAATGGGTTAGCGGAGAGAACGATTCGGACGTAGAAGAAATTGGACGCAATGCATGAGTGAAAGGGAGAAAGGAATTGGGATTATTGGTTAGGAAGAGTGTTGCTCTGCAAAAGTCACGTGTTAGTCACAATATAACAAAAAAGCAATACAGGCATTCGCTCCTAGCAGTCGTCGAATGAGCAACTCGAGTCATAGCTCTACAAACCCTCATGCTCCCCCTTCTGCTCTGTATGTGATGTGTATTCGAATTTTCTCGAGGAGGTTTGCATGATAACTAGCACGGTCTTCCTGCGCTTATATATCCTGATCTAAGCCGATAGGTTTGAAGCACGTTATGGAAGAAAGGGAGGACTAGTCTTCATATAAAGAAGTTTGCCAGTATTCAAAATTACGGGGAATCAGCGTTTTTGAAGGACCGAAGTGACATCTTGAGAAAAATGCGTTTAATCTTTCCGGTTGCAAATTCGTTGAGTGTAACAGTTGAAGAAAAGTTTGAAGGGAACCCTCCTCTCTATCTGCCCGTTGGTATGTTTGCCGTGTCAAATTATGCGGGTATCGGTATGACTGCTACAATGTGGTGCCCTTAAGTAAAGATTATATCTGATGGTTCCCGGACAAGTTGATCACGAAATCAAGCTGATAGTTTACCATCAAAAACACTTCTCCATGTACATGACGTTGTAGATGCAGGGCTTCGAGCCGGCATCAGGTACACTGCTTTGAGGCCCATTCTTCAGTGGACTGATGATACCCTCATGATCGTGGTTTACCATATACATATAAGTAATTCTCTCCGTATATAAGGTTTCTGGTTTTCGACGAATGAGTTGAAGATTTTCGCAATGACGCTAAGGACAGAGAGTCATATGTGTGACTGATTTAATTCGGCTTACTCATAGGGGAAAAAGTCATAGTCGCCTTGGTTGGCAAAACAGAGACAATACGGAAGTAAAGCGTAAAACGAGGAATTATCGGGGTAATGTTAAGCAAATAAGGGTTGTGTTGTTTAAACGAGATAATGAGTAATGAATGAGTATTTTTATCTTTTTGCAGGGTTTTGGTGGGGAAATGGGAAATACCACTGAGGCACGCAAGCTTTCGACGAAATAGTATTCCTATAAACCAAGCTTCGATAATGCACCAAGTTTCTCTTTCTGGAGTCGAAAATACTGATAACGTCTTTTAAGTGTTGTTGTGTCACCTCGGG
>JABUQX010006501.1:97500-107269 GCA_015478945.1 Trachelipus rathkii | reverse complement strand
TATAATATAATAATATATATATATATATATATTATATATACCGTATATATATATATATATATATATATATATATATATATATATATAATAATAATATATATATATATATATATATATAAATATATACTAATATTATATAATTATATATCTATTATAATATATATATATATATATAATATAATTAATAATATGATATATATAATATATATTATATTATATATATAATATATATATAATATAATATATATAACACATAATAATATATTATATATATATATTTAATATATAATATATATATATATATTATATAATATAATAAATATATATATATATATATATATATATATATATATTACACCGATATATAATATATATATATAATATATATATATATATATATATATATATATATATATATATATATAATATATATATATATTATATATATATTATATATTATATATATATTATATAATATATATATAATAATATATATATAAACTTACCTCACAGCTATTTTAGAACTGCAATTGACTCTTTACAATTTATATCAATATTTTTTTAATACAATTTTCTTTCTGAGATTCATTCACAATTTCATAACTATCCAAAACTATTTTTTAGTATAATCAAAATCTTAATTTCATATGCAGATTCTTCTCTTCTGGATTCAATGCGTATCTTCCGACTATCTTCAGTCACCTCACTTGTTCTGCTGAATCAAATATGTTAACCTGTCATTTGTTTAAAGATTCTTTTATTTCATTAGGACTCAGGAGAAGGAAAGACTACTTTTTATATTCTATTCTGACGTTTTTATTCATTCCCCATTACTAATTTTTGTTAGTTAGGTTTTATCACATAATTTTAAAGGCTATTTAAATAATTGGGTTTTAGAGCTGAAAAATAGAGAAATTAAAAAATATTAAAATATTGACCAATTAGATTAATATTGTTAGCAATCAGGGGGTCAATTGGGACACTTTAGGTAAAACTTGTCTCCCTCTTTTTCCTAATCCAACCTTTTTGGAATTTTTTTCTCGAAAATCGTGGCCTATAGTAGGTCATAACAAACAAAAAAAAAATGTACCACTCAACCTATATAATAGTTAAACTTAAAGTTTAAATGAAGCTGATTCAGACTTTCCTTGATGGGGTGAAATGGGACACCATATGGGGGTGAATAGAGATATCTCTTGGAATTGTATAATTGTGTATAAATTTAAATTTTTTATTTTAATTTTTTAATAATATAGGTAATTGTTTATTGGTCTTAATGTATATTTTGGCAGCACCAAAAAAAAACTACTGAGTCCATTCAATATTTTATCGGAATGAACATTTATTGATATTTTAAATTTTTTTTATTATTTATAATTAAATATAAGATACAAATATTGACAAAACTGGTTCAGTTACTTCAGTATGGTTAGAAAGTTGATAGTCACTGGAACGTGGTTAGTATACGGGCAGAGTGTAAAGTTAGAAATGGATGTTAAAGTAGTTCATATATTTTCCATTATATGCCAAAACGCATTGAGTTTGCTACTTTCTTACAACATTTGAACTTAATTTGTTTTTTTAAAAAGAAAAGAGATGTGAGAAATGTTTAAAAGAATGTTCAATTAGAATTGGGGGAAAAAATTTAAATTTTACTGTATTGCCCATAGTCAGTAAAGGTTATTAGTTTTACGCGCACAGTGGAGCAGTAAAGGTTAGGGCTAGTTTTACGGCACAGAATCAATAAAGCGTTAGGCGTTAGTTTTACGCACAGTGGATTAGTTAATGTAGGGCTAGTTTATGAGCACAGTCAATCAATAAAGTTAGGGCTACTTGCCATCTACCAGTTAGGTTACTTAAGTTTTGTTAGATTTTAGAAGTAGCTGTAAGCTTTATATATATAATATCATATGATATATATATATATATATATATATATATATATATATATATATATATATATATATATATATATATATATAATATATATATATATATATATATAATATATATATACACTATGTGTATCAATATACCAATATCGATTATTATGAAGTATCGATTTAGGGATATAATCGAACCCATAAATATTGAATGTGACTTTGAAAATATCAGTTGCTGCAGAAAATTAAAAACTTTACCTTTTTACATATTCAAAAATTAAGTTCATAAGATTAAAAAATTGTCAAATAATGATAATAAATAAGAATAAAAATTATTAGTGTCCCCTAAATCACCCCATTCGGCGGAGGTGAATAGGATACACTTCTTGGAATTCATATGTGTGTGTTTGAAACAATTTATTTTATTTTAATATGAGTAGCTAACTGGTTATATTTTTAAAATTGCTATAAGTAATTAAAAATGTCAAATAATAATACATAAAATATAGAATAACAATGGTGTCCCTATTCACCTCATCATTGATTTTTAAGTGGAGTGAATAGAAACAAGTTAAGCCCAGTGATGTTAACCACTAAGTGACAGTTTGAAACAAAAAATTACTTTGCCATTAAAGCTAATATACTTAACTGTATACACTGAAAATAATTAAAATCTGTCCACAACTTTTCATTTTATAACAAAGTTAAAAAAAAATCACATTTTTCAAAAGTGAAATTCTATTTAAGGACATTTTATACCCTAATAGTTATATTTTTAAAAAAATATAAAAACTCTCCAAAAAAAAAAAAAAAATAAATAAAACTTGTAGTACTGCTGTGTGCTATTGAATGAGCAAAAAAAAAAAAAAAAAAAAAATTTTTTTTTTTTTTACAGTGGACCAATTCACCCCACAAAAAAAAGGTGGCCCTGGTCACCCTGCCTGACGCTACATGATTCAAAGTACAGGCAACTTTACATTTTATATGTGCATAATTTTAGATTGATATTCAAGACATTCACAACACATTCACCATTCATATAATTTGCCATAAGAAATATTACTGTGCGGAATCATATTTTAGAAAGGATAGCCTAATTTTAAAGGACGCAATATATATAGGACAAATAAATTAAATAAACACAATAAGTATTAATAATAATAATAATAATAAAATAAATACAATAAATAAATATAAATAAATTAATAAAATAATAATAAAATAAATAAGAAATGATGCCTCTTATAATCATATAATATTAATATATACATGGGCTAATGCTAAATTAGATATAAGCTTGTTAAAAAATTTTAACTTGTTCTAAAGATATTAGTTTATGTCTTTTTAGCGCTTTGGTGATATTTAAACTGTAGTTGGTAAATAATAGGTACAGGTTAGTAAGCTAATAATTTTAAGTATGTATGCTCTGTGTGATATCTGTGGGACTGTAAGAGGTGAATATGTGAGTATAGCTGCCCCACTTGTGTTTTTGAATGCAGAGAATGTTGTTGGTAAGGAAGGAGATTGCAAGACTGATGTGGAAAATTATGAATGGTATTGAAAGCAAAGAAGTATTTGAGTTGAGAAAGGAGGGAATGTTAGGAAAAAAAGTTAGTAGGGATGCCGAGGCGAGGAGGGAGCGGGATATAGAATAGTGATTCACCTAGGCCAGAAGATGAGGGGGAAAAGGATAAAGTAGTGAAAATAGGTCTGCAGATGAATATAGAGTTTTAGAAATTAGAAATAATAGCTTTAAAGATTGGAATCTCGAAAGTCAATCAGCCTGTGACCGGCAGTAACAGGTTCGACTGTCTTCCAGAAGGGTGGGGAGGGATCAGTGAGTGCCAATGGTAATGTTGTGAGTTTTTCTAAAGGAAGACTGATACATTGCTAATTGAGGAGACTATGACACGATACCTAGAAAGACTTTTCAAAAGTAAGGAATAATAAGAAACAATGAGAGTAGGTTATCCAGTGCCAGAGTGATGATATCGTGGATAGGATAGATAGATGAGATTGATTCTACAAATAGTTGATTCAGATGTGATTGTGCATGTGGTACAAATGATATAGGACATAGAAGGTCAGAAGAATTAATATGCAGATTATAGGAGATTGATTCAGAAGATGAAGGCTAGTGGAAGAAGGTGCAATTCTAGATTTTACCTAGGTTAGGTGCAGGTCAGAAATGGGAGTAGGGCTTTAGGTGGTAAATGAAAGGATTGAGGAATTTATTTTTTTCAGAAAAACTTATTAGGTTTTTGGATTTCTGGAGAGAGTTTCTTGAGTGAGATCTTTTTGCAGCGGATGGAGTTCACTTGAGTCGTTAAGGTGTTGGGCTTTTCGCACCCAGTTGGAGACGTTGTTTAGCAAAAAACTAGGTAAAAGTTGGGATGATGGCCTAAATCGGGATACGAATATAGGCCAATGGTAATAGTGTGATATTAAATAAAACTAGTGTGTACAGACTCAAATAAGGATGATGAGCAATAAAAATAGCAGCATTTCGAAATCAAATGCTCATAGCCTTAGAAATAAAAAATGACCTGATTAGTTATACCATAAATCTTGAGAATCTTGACATTATTTGCATAACTGAGCATGGGTTAATGAAGAATTATATGGAGACTCCGTTCAGGAATATGAAATAGACGGTTATTCACTTTATTTATACCAGCGTAGGGGAAAGAAGGGGGGGGGGGGGGGCGCTTTATATTAAAAGCAATATCAATCTGTATAATTACGGCTTTTAAAATAATATGATATTGAATCGGTAGGGTAGATATCCTTATAGTTCTGTGATTTTTATAAAATTGGGGCATTTACAGACCTCCTGGCCAGAGTCAAGAATTAGACTCAGAAATTGTAAAAGAAATTGAGACAGCATGCCACAGTAAAGAAAAAGGTGTAGTCATAATGGGTGATTTTAATTTTCCTGGCATTCAATGGGATTCCTTGTCTAATACGGACCATAGTAGTTCAGTATTTTTAAATTGTATACTAGATAACTTTTTGAGCCAGATGGTCCATGAACCCACAAGACACGATGCACTATTAGACTTAATATTAACTAACGATGAAAGTATGGTGGGCGAGGTTAGAGTTGAGGAGAATTTAGGACTTAGTGACCATAATATAATTAGATTTAATATGAATGTGATATCTGGCCCAAATTGCAAGTTAATAAGGAAAGGATCTTAGATTTTTCCGAATTGGTGATTTTACCAAATTACGAGACATGCTAAGTATAATTGACGGGATAAAGAGTTTAAAGACAAAACTGTTTTATCATGTGACATTTTAAACAAATTTTATGAATATTTCAGTCAGTATGTTTTTAAAGATTAAACCCATTTGGGTGGCGAAGAGAAAACCTGGTTTGGTGGAATAGAGAGATAAAGAGATAAAAATTAATGAAAGCGTAGATGTTTAAAAATATTCAAGGGAGTAATGGGAAGATGATTTTAGAAAATTATTTATAGGAAAAATAGAAAGGAACTTAACCAGTCAAAGAAAGGCAAAGAGAAGGCAGAGAAATGAATTTAGCAAGGAATAGTAATAAAAACCTGAAGAAGTTTTTTAGCTTTTATAAATTTAAAAGTAAGAATAGGACAATTGCTCCAATTAAAAATTGATGAAAATTTAGTGAGTTCAAATAAGGAGTTGTTCAACATTTTCAATGCTTATTTTTCTTCAGTGTTTAGTGAGGAAAGATTGGATAATAGTTTGGAGACAAAGTTCTTGTGTGCATGTAACCAAAATAGACTTACAGATTGAAATTTGACGTTAAAAGATATTAAACGTTTTTATTAACCATATGATCCAGGTTAAAGCTGCAAGGGCCGATGGGATATATGGTTTAGAATTTCTGAAAGAGGGTAGTAAGACATAAGAACATTAAAAAATAGGGACAGTAAGAAGCCACATGGGCCTATCGAGACTGTCCCAGTCAAACCCACTAACCAAACATGCTCTCATGCAAATCACAAAGCACCCTAGGGCTTGTAAAATTACTGTAACTAAAATCACCAACTTGGCTATAGTCAAAAAAAAAAACAAAAAAAAAAAAAAAAATGAACATGTTACCCAAACCATCCACATGCCTTAAAACTAAAGTTATGGTCACACATTTGCAGTAGCTTATAACATTGATAACTACTATAACTAAAAAACCAGCCAATTTGGCTTCGTCTAAATATTACTATGTGATACCCCAACCCATCCCATATACCCTCAGCATTGCAAAGGCCACTTATTTGATTTTTAAAGCGACTATAACATTTGGGAGTACCAGATGACTGGAAAAACAGCATATGTATGTGCCTATTATAAGAAAGCTAGTAAGGAAGATTTGGGAAATTAATAAGGCCAGTGAGCTTAACATCTCTGGTTGTAAAGTTCTGGAAAAGCTACTAAAAGTCAATATTAGAGAAATATTTAGAAGATAAAGTATTGTATGACTCCCAGCACGGTTCAGAAAGGGTAGTTCATGTCAGACAAACCTTTTGAAATTTATGAATACAATACTGACTGCATTGACAGAGGAGATCCATTGATATTGTATATTTAGACTTTTGATAAGGTTCCCCATAGTTCCCCACATAAGGCTGATGAAAAGTTATTGCAATGTGGTAAGGTGGAGTGGTACATGGTTGATTAAAGAGTGGTTGCTAAATAGAAAACAGTGTGTACAACTACATGGGAATAAAATCCATCATGGAAAAGTTGAAGAGTGGCTGTCCCACAGGGTTCCAGCTGCTGGGGCCACTATTGTTCCTCATAATATAAATGTGATTTAGACCAGGACTTAAATGCAAGGTTTCTAAGTTTGCGATGATACTAAAGTGGCCAACTCAGTTAGAATAGTGAAGGATGCATAAAGATTCAAATGATCTTGATAACTTCTTGGGTGGCAGATAAGTGGCAAATGAATTTAATAGTAAAAAGGGTAAGGTTCTTCACCTAGGTTACTCAAAATAAAAAGTTTTAACTACGATAGGAATGGAGGGATTGGCTTGAGTCTGTGACCAAAAGAAAAAGATTTAGGTGTGATTATAAGCAGTAATTTTGAAAGTGCTAATCAGTTTTTGGAAGCTAGAAATAAAGCTATAAGATGCTGGGCGTAATAAATCGCAATGTTGTTTACAAGAGCAAGGAAGTAATAAGTAAACTGTAGTAATGAGCTAAGTTAGGCCAGTAATAGAGTATTGTGCACAAAGTTTGGGCCCCTTATTAAAGTAAGACTTAGATATCTAGAGAGAGTGCAACGTAGAGCAACAAGGATGAATTTTGGGTTTGAGGGTAAGAAGCTATGAGGAGAGGCTAAGGAGTTAGGAAATGTTTTCTGTAGAAAGGGCGATTTCTCAGAGGGGGACATGATACAAGTCTAAAAAAATATTTAACATCTATTGATAATACAGAGACAATAAATTTTTCATAGTAGAACATGGATAGGTGACCAGGGGGCCTAATAAGAAAATTAAGAAGAAAGCATGCCATCTTGATATTAAGAAAGCATGCATTCAGAATAGGGTTGTTAAATTTGGAATAGTCTGCCAGAGGAGGTTTTGAGTGTTACTCGATTGCAACATTTAAGAAAGGGTAGGATAGGTATATGGATGGGTTGGGTATCATAAAATATATTGACGAAGCCAAATTGGCGGGTTTTAGTTATAGTAGTATTAATGTTAGATGGCATGTGTGGACCATAACTTAGTTATATAATGCATGTGGATGGTTTTGGGTATCATATATATACAGTATATCATTAGTTTTGACTGGAGCCAAATTGATGGATTTTAGCTTACAAACAATTTTAGACAAGCCCTGGGTGCTTTGTGTATTTGCATGAGCATGTTTGGTAGTGGGGTGACTGAGGACAGTCTCGATAGGCCCATGTGGCTTCTTATTGTCTCTATATTCTTAATGTCTTAATAGCATAATGTCTTAATCAATGTAAAATGAAAATATATAGGGCAATGTATTAAAGTATTATTTAAATAATTAATTAGTTAATAATTAATTATAAGAATTATTGGTATATTTTATATTAATAGTTAATTAATTAAAAACTCCCATGGGATTTTCTTTAAAAAAAAAAATAAAAAATCTAAAAAATAATAAAAGCAAAAATAAAATAAAATGATTTCAAGTTTTTAGGAAAAAAGTTACCTCCTCTCAAAGTTAAAAATTTTTCCCGTAGGCTTTCTTATTAAAAAAATTAGCGGGCCTCATGCTCGTTTTAGGCCACTATTCAGGTTATGATAGATATGTTAAGTTATACATTAGATTTTTGTATACTTAACAAAACATCATAACCTGAACTAGAGGGCCTGAAATTAGACCTAACCTGGATGGTCAAAATGAAAAGTCTATGTGAGTGTTAACTACTTTGAGAGGCTGTAACTTTTTTCTAAAGAGACTGACATATCTTTTTTTTTATTCTTCATTATTATTTTTTGGTAATTGTCTAGTATTGGTGACTCCAGTTCACGTACATAGTATATTAAAATTATAAACATTTCATTATTACTAAAATTGGTTTTAAAAAAAATTTTTAGTTTTTTTTTTCGCATTTGAATTTATTTTGAGTATATTTTCACTAAAAAATATTAATATTAACGCTCTGAAAATCATAATTCGGCATTTTTCCGTTCGTGTAGGGATAATGAATCACTGTTGAAATGCGTTTCAGATTATCGATACATCGATATCGATATTATTTTTTTATAATCGATTTTTTTCACTAATTTCGAGGAATCGATATTATAGACATAGTGTACGTAAATAGTATCAAAGAAATAAAAAATTTGTAAAACTATTTATACAGAAAATTACAATAAAAAAAAACCACCATGTATAATATTACACAAATACCATAATATATAATATATATATAATATATATATATATATATAATATATATATATAGTATACTATATATATATATATATATATATATATATATAATATATATATATCACGGCCCATAGAAGGCTCGAGCCGACGGGGAACAGATGCGGGGTACGTTTCCATAACCCCGTAGGTGAGGTCGGCGGAGGAACCCCGCTGACACCTAAATACCCAAAGAGCGGGGGTTTCGGAAACCCCATACCCTGAGGCGGGGGAAATAGTCCTACTCTTTCGTTCCTCGGAAGGCGAGAGACCCCGACTCCTGCCATCGGGGGGGTATACCCTAGATAAAAACTTAGTTGTTTTTTTAAAAAAATAATTTTTTTTAAACTAATGGGTACCAAGGGTAGACCGCCCCGATAGCAGGAGTCGGGTCTCTCGGCCTTCCGGGAACGACAGGGGTAGGACTATTTCCCCCTCCGGGGAGGGTCTCGGAAGCCCCGCTCTTTGGTATTTGGGTGTCGCGGGGGCTCCTCCACCCCTCCCCTATGGGGTATGGAAAATGTCCCCCCATCTGTTCCCCATCGGCTCGATCCCCCTAAACTGGGCCGTGATTATATATAATAATATAGCGTCGGCTGGGTGGTGACCAGGCCCGCCTCTTTAGAAGGGGTGGATTCCGTCCACTCTAAATAAAATAAAAAATAAAAAAATAAAAAAAAATTTTCGCTCATTTAATAGCCACCATCTCTAACTACAAGTTTTATTTAGAGCATCTTTAATTAAAAAAAGTTTTATATTTTTAAAAAATGTTAGAATTTAGGGTACAAAATTCCTTCAATAGAACTTCACTTTTGAAAAATGTGAGTTTTTTTAACTTCGTTATTAAAATGAAAAATATCTCATCGATTTTTAATTATTTTTTCAGTGGATAAACTCGAGTATGTTAGCTTTTAAACTGGCAAAGTAAATTTTTGAATAAGCAGTATATAGTGTGCAAAAAAAAACGCGGGCCTAACTTTGTTCCGATCACC